>JAGFPH010021729.1:0-13124 GCA_018207615.1 Philaenus spumarius | reverse complement strand
TTTTTTTTTATTATTAAGATTATGGGAGTCAAGTGAAGGTGATTTTTAAGGTGAATTCAAGTAAGGTGCATTTAGGTAAGGTGAATCATAGTAAGGTGAGTTGAAGTAAGGTGAAATATTTAATATGTATTGTTCTACGTTGAAGTTGGAAGAAAGAGGTTATGGAGAGTTAAGATGGGTGATGATTATTATTGAAGTGAGGCAATAGGCCTAGGAGGTGCATAAGCAATTTTAAATAGTACATGAGCGACGATTTTTGTTTTTTAAGGTAAATAGGTAAAGGAGGTGTTGAGGAGATGTTAATGGTTATTAGATAATCCACATATAGCATTTTTATTTTGATTCAAGACATATTTTTTTTATTTTTGAACTCTTTACCGAACCCCATTTTTTTTTTTAACACAATATAACTAACATTTTTATTATTTTTTTTTGTAACCTTCCGTTACAAAATGGCTTTCCCAACGTGGGGCTGATAAACAAAAGCAGCTATTTATTTTATTTTTTGTAACTTTCCGTTACAAAATGGCGTCCAACTCGGGGGCTATTAAACGAAGGCGAAATGGATGTCGTGGCGGTTTTGGAGATTTTTTGAGGCGTTGTGGCAAGCAACCAACAATCTCGAATTGATAAATATAATTCTGGATATGGCAAATAGAGTTGAAATGAACGATTCAGGGTTAGACCTGGATCAGTCCATCAGTGTGCAGGATGAGGTGGTAAATTCAGGAGTGAGTGAGATAATCAAAGAAAATGTGAGTGAGGTTAGGTCGAAAGAAAATTCAAATGATAGTGGGTTGGATGCAATAATGTGCTTTATGAAAGAGATGAATAATAATTTAAATAGTAAGATTGAAAATTTGAGTATAGAAAATAAAGCAAACATTGAAAATTTGAGTATAGAAAATAAAGCAAACATTGAAAATTTAAGTGTAGAGATCAAAACAAACAATGACAATTTAAACTCTAAACTAGACAATCTCCAAATAGAGATGAAAGATTTTAAAGTAGAAAATGACTTGAGATTCAATGAAATTTGTAAAAGCCTAGATGTAAAAATAGAGTCAATAGATAATAAAGTGAATGACATTTCCAAATCTTTTGAAAATAAGTTAACAGAAGTGAACCAGAGTGTGACTAATAAAGTAGAGGTAGTGGAAAATAAATGTTTTGAAATTGAAAGCAAAGTTGAGGGTAATTTAATCAAAATAGAACGGAAAATGGATGATAAATTTACACTGGTGGATATGGAAGTAGAACAGGTGAAACAAAAAACAAAAGATTTGGAAATCGACTTTACTGACAAAATTAATTCTAAATTTAAGAGTGTGAATGATAACTTAGAAGAATTTAAGAGTGATATGGAAAGTAGGCTAGATAATAATTCTGTAGTTATGATTGGGGATATAAAAAATGAAACCATAATACCAGATTTTTACCATGAGAAAAGAGAACCGCATCCAAAAACATTTTTGAATGCTTTAGAAATGTTTAACAAATGTAGACAAGATAAGTGGGAGTTCAAAAAGGTATTGATTAGAAAATATTTTAAAGAGGAAGCAGAAATTTGGTTTGACGTTCACAATGTAGAATGGAAAGATTTTTCGGAATTTAAAATAGCTTTTTTGAATAGATTTTGGTCTCAAGACAAACAGGAGAATCTGAGAGTAAAAATAATGTTAGGTAAAGTTTATCAGGGACAGGTTAGGGATATACATAACTATGTAATCAGGTTATTTCATCAAACGCAATTTTTGGACCCACCAATGCCAATGGAAACATTCACGAGGCATATAGTTAAACAATTACCTAATGATTTAAGACTAGTGTTGTTGGCAGCAATGCCTGATAGTTTGAATAGGCTAGAAAAAATCATTATGGATTGGCAAGAGAGCCAAAAACATATTAATGAAAATAGAAATAGTAATCCAGAGGCTAACGTATTCCGTAAAGAAATTAATCAAAATAGGCCATCGTTCTTCCAAAATAGGCCATTCCAGCAACATAGGCAAACATATGACAATAATAGGTCAACATTTAGCCAAAACAGGCCACCTTTTGAACAAAATAGGGCATTTAATCAAAATAGGCCACCATTTAATACGAACAATAGTGGAAATGCAGCCAATAGGGAACAGAATGGACAGTATAATAGGCCACCGAATGATTCTAATAGGTATATGGCAGGTAATGATAACGGTCAAAATAGACAAACCTCACCTGGGCAAAATAAGGGAAACGAACATCGACAATAATACAATCGGCTGGTATTCATTTGTCGGAACAAGACAAGCCGACGGAATCTAGTGTTAGTAAAATTTTAACGACACACATACATAATAGTAACAATAATAATAATTTAAAGTTAGAATCAAATGATATGCTAATAAATGAAAATAATTTCACTGAAATTAAATCTAAACCTATTAAGGGTGACATAGTAGAAATAGAGATAGAAGTCTTTAATAAAAAATATTCTTGCATAGTAGACTCTGGTTCAGAAGTTACTGTAGTAAGTGAAAATATTTTCAAAGAATTGGTAGAATTAAGCCAAAATAAAATTATGGAGTTACCAGTGTCAAATCTGTTAATAACTGGAGTAACTGGCACTAGAAGTAAGAGAATTTCAAAACAAATATGCTTAGAGGTTAAGATAAACAATAAAACTTTATTAATGGATTTTTTAGTAATTAATGGGCTAAATTTAGATTTTATAATGGGGTGTGATTTTTTGGAAAGTTGTAGAGCTAGAATAGATTTTGAAAACAAATTGATACATTTTAAACACGAGAACGTTGAAATAGATACAAAATTCATTAATAAAGAGGAAATGTATGTGTGTGGTTTAAAATTGTGTAAAAATAAAAATAATGTTGTTTTTGAAGAAACAAATATGTTTAATAATATAGAGTCACAAATGGAGGACACGGTTTATTCTTTTTATAATGAGGCAATGTATAGTGAGGACAATTTGGAAATATTAGAAAACGACCGGGAGTTAGAGTGGGAACAAAATTTAAGGGAAGTAATTGATAGTAGTAACTTGGGGAATGAATTAGAACAAAGTAAGTTGGCCACTGTTTTGAATTATTATAGGGATATTTTTTCAGACAAAGCGGGAAAAATAAGGGATTTTAAGGCCAGATTAAACATTAAGCCAAATGAACCATTTATAAATAGGTCATATGCAGTGCCTCATTCGAAAAGAGAAGCGGTGCACTGCGAGATTGAGAAAATGATAGCAAATGACATTTTAGAAAGTTCAAGCAGTCCTTATTCAAATCCCTTAGTATGCGTCATAAAGAAGGACGGCTCAGTTAGGTTGTGTCTCGACGCAAGACAAGTAAACAAATTAATAGTACCTGACAGGGAAGCACCTGAGAACATTGATGACTTGTTACAAAGATTTGAGGGGGTAAATTACATTAGTAGTATTGATTTAGTAAGTGGGTTTTGGCAAATAGAATTGGATGCAGAATCCAGAAAATATGTAGCGTTTACTTTTAATGGGCGAAATTTACAATTTAAAAGGTTACCGTTTGGTTTGAATATAAGTACCTCAGTGTTCAAGAAAGGGTTAAGCCATGTCATGGGACCAGAAGTCCAATCTTTTGCTATCATTTATGTCGATGACATCTGCATAGCGTCAAGAACGTTTCATGAACACATTGAACATTTGGCAAGACTTTTTGAGAGATTAAGACAGTTCAATGTTACAGTAAAGCTTAGTAAATCTAGTTTTTGTAAAAGGGAGATTAATTTTTTAGGTTATCACATTTCAAATTTGGGTATAAGGGCAGATGAAGAAAAAGTTAGAGTCATTCAATCATTTCCAGAGCCAAAGAACTTAAAACAGTTACAAAGTTTTTTGGGTCTGTGTAATTACTATAGAAAATTTAGACAAAACTATGCAGAGTTAACGGCACAATTTCGACATTTGTTAGGAAATAATGGTAAAGCTAAAAAACAATGGATATGGAGAGAGAAAGAAAGAGAAGTGTTTAACAAGATTAAACAAGAGTTTTTAAAATGTGTTATGCTGAAACACCCGAACTTCAATGAGACTTTTTACATGAGCACCGATGCCTCAGATATTGCTTTAGGAGTTGTATTGTATCAATTAGACCAGAATGGTGATAAGATGGTGATAGCATTTGCCAGCAGAAGCTTGCAAGACTTCGAGCTGAGATACACCATAACAGAAAAAGAACTGTTGAGCATTCTGTTTGGATGTAAGAAATTTAGAAACTACATCTTAGGAAATAAAACAATAGTAAGATCGGATCATAAGGCGCTCATGTTTCTAAAAAATTGTAAGTTGACTCATGGGAGATTGCTTAGATGGATGTTATACCTTCAAGAATACAATTTAGATATAGAATACTGCCCAGGTAAAGAAAATATAGCTGCAGATGTTTTGTCAAGAACAAGTAATAAAGATATGGTTAGAAAGAATGAAGAGGGTGTGCTAAAGGTGTATAATGCTAAATTAGAAAAACAATGGAAATTTAATGATAAGAGAATTAAGAAAATGTTTGAAAAATTAGTAATTGAACAACAAAACGATGTTAAATATAAGCAGATAATAGAAACTTTAAATGACAGAGATCAAAATTATAGTAAATTAAAGAAATATTTCATAATTTATAAGAATGTATTGTTTAGAAGATATAATGATTCAGATAGTTATAAGATATGTTTACCATTGGTTATGTTGGATAGTATAATAGATGACTGTCATGAAAGGTATGGTCACATTGGCAGCAGCAAGTGTTACCGTATCTTGAGAGAAACATTTAGTTTTCCGAAAATGGAAAAAATTATAAAAAACAAATTAAGGGGATGTGTACTTTGTCAAAAAAGCAAAATTAGTAATCAAAAGCAAGAGGGACTAATGAAAAATATAATACCGAGTAAACCATTAGATCTAATCGCGGTTGATTTGTTTGGAGAGTTGCCCGTTGGGAGGGGAGGCGTTAAATATATTTTTGTCGTGTTGGATGTTTTTTCTAAATTTGTTAAATTATATCCCATAAAGAGGGCAATCTCGAAAGTTTTGGCAGAAAAAATAACACAGTGTTACATGGTAGAAGTAGGAAAACCGAATGTCATTCTAAGTGATCATGGCAGTCAATTTCAGTCAAGTGTTTGGTATGATACTTTAGGATGGGAAGGTATTCACATCAGACACACATCCGTATATCATCCACAAAGCAATCCCAGCGAAAGATGCATGAGGGAGTTAGGGAAAATGTTTCGAATATATGTAAATGAACAGCATAATAGATGGCCGGAATATGTGTCATTCATAGAGAGGTGCATAAACTATTCCATACATGACTCTACGAACTTTGCACCCTATGAGATTATGTATCAGAAAAAATGTCCAAGGATATATAGGAATTTGGTAGAAAGCCCAAATCAAAATGAAATGAATAACGATGAAAGGTTAGCGTTAGTAAGGAAGCAACTCAGGTTGAAGGCTGATCAGCGTAAGAGATTACATGATAAAAATGTGAAACCCATAGTATATGAGGTTGGAGATTTAGTATTAGTGAAAAATCACTATTTGTCGTCGCAACTTAAGAAAGAAATAAAGAAGTTCTTTCTATTGTATAGAGGTCCATACAAAGTGAGAACAAGAAAGATGGAAAATGCTTATGTTTTGGAGGAGATAGAGACAGGAGAGGAAGTAGGCACCTATAATGTGGTGGAATTGCGAAAATTCTATGTTTCAACGAACCTTGCTACGCCGTAGTACTTGTATTAGGTGTTAGTTAATAAATAATGAGAACATAGATAGATTAGCATGTTATATATGATTATATTATGAGAAATGATTATGTAAGATTTGATAGATAATTTAATCCAAGTTTGTGTGTTGTAGCCAGGCATGGCCCAACGCGTCATCATTGCGGGTCATAGAGATAGCAATGTTGGGTCATGTCTGGTGATTTCAAGGTACGGCGTCCTTTAAAAAACGGCCAAGTAGCTGATGTTCACTCACCATAGTGAACATCAGTGTTGTATGTTTGCTGGTGTCATAAACCTCCATAGTTATAAGGATGGTGTTTGCTGACGCACACCATCACCAACTTGTTTTTATGTACATACACATAAGCCGTTGAATATTTTATATTATTTCTTCTTTCCATTTTGTCTGGTTATTGCACTCTGATGGAATGATCCATGTACGTTGTCTGAGAGGGGGTCATTGCCATTTTTAGAGGTCTTATTCACAATTTGATATGTAGGTGATGTGTTGAATTGGTATGAATGTATGTAAATGTAAATTTGAATATTGTGAAGAATTTGATTTGTAGTGTAAATGATTAATCAAAATATGTAAACTGAGAGTGATTGAGTGTAGAGTTGCCACAGGTTAAAAGATGAAAGTAAGTGAACTTTATTTGTTGCCAAGGTAATTTATAATGTGTAGAATTGGATTAATGAGTGAACTTTGATTTGCAATTGATGTATAATGTTGATTTGCAGAATATATTGAGCCTGATAATATGTTGAGAGATGGATAATAAAAAGAAAAACTCTGATACTTGAATGATTACAATGATGTATAATTTGATTGATAATCTTGATAATGAATAAGATTGATGAGATGTAAACTTGATTTTTTCAGTAATATTGATTGTAATACTTAATTGTGAAACTTAATTTTTGTGTGTAACTGATTTTTAATGTTGTTTAATTGTGATATTTGATTTTAGTGTTTGATTGTTCTGAGTTGGTTTTTGAGTTTTTTGAATTTTTGAGTTTTTTGAGTTTTTTGAATTTTTGAGTTTTTGGATTTTTGAATTTTTGTGGCAACTAATAATTAAGTGAAAGTAAACATTGATAAATGAAGTACTTTGGAATAAGAATAATGATTGAAATTTAAGTATAATTTGTAAATTTGAAATTTTTGAATAATGTAAAGACCAAATTTCTTTGAAATTTTTAAAAAAAAAAAAAAAAGGAGAAAATTTTTTTTTCTCTGTTGCATGGACTGTGGTGTTTTTGGTGTTCATGAAAGCAAATTCCTTGAATTTCTTTCATGAACAGGGGGTATCTGTAACACTTACATCCATGTCACAGAGAAAATAATAAAGTAAGAAATGAGTCAGCTGTTTCCTATAGTGACTAAAGGAACAGAGATTTGGTCTAAATGAATAAATGACGCAATACATAAATAATACTTATCATTTAATTTTTTCATATAATTACATTTCTTAATGACGCAAAATAATTACAGTAGAATCATTTTTTCTTAAATAAACAAATAATAAAACGTAAAAGCAGACTGTAAAAATAGGAAATACAAAAGCAGACTTAAAAAATATATATTAAAATATGAGCGTATGTAAAAGGTAAAATTGTACAGAAACTTTATTTCAACGAGTGGTGCGTTATAAGCGAACAATATGAAGCGGTATTTAAGACTATAAACAGTTCGATAAATAAATAAATAAATAAATAAAAAAGAATATAACAACAGTACATAGCACAATTTGATATGAAGCGAAAACTTAATATGATAGTACGTACAGTGATCATGGAAGCAATTGGAGACGAGAGAGAGGATCAATCTGTGTATGTGAAAGAGCACAGATGTCACAAGATACGGAACGTTCTAAAACGTACTGGTTCTTCACTGAGACGAGGTAGAAATTATTACAAGCAGCGTCTTCTATCAAGATGGCGACATAGCTGGTGCGAGTTGCACAAAGTCGACGAATAAAAGTGCAAGAAAATGTAGTTTTTTCTTATAACAGGGTGACGAGTTTTGTCACAAAGTAATGCAAATGTGTCTTTGAGTTGTTGTAGTTATCAGAAATCGAGTTGATCAAATGGATTAAGTGTTTTTCAACACATAACTTTTTCCATGTGCTTTGGCGGGATTATGTAAGATAGGCTTCAGAGGTGAATTGTGTAATCGACGAAAAAATCCTAGGTAACGGACAGTGCGACGAACATAATAAGTGAAACTGTAAGTAATAATGGCCATAAGACATTTCTTTAGTCTGCAAATGTAGAATTTTTTGTTTTTTAAAAAAGGTAACTTCTTTTAACTTTTATTGCGTCATCACTTAAGATATGGTTCCCAAAACTTTGTACAATTGTAAATAATTTCTTGACTTGTTTGTATATGTGTATCACTATGTTTATGTTTCTTAATTGCTGTAAACATCCATTTTTTATTATGTTTGATTAAACAAAATAGTTGCTGCCACAATGCTTTGAACTTCTTTCTATAGCCACGAATATCCGTTTAGCCACTACTTTAATTAGCCAGGTTCACACCCCTAAGAAGATAGAATTAATTAACAAGTATTTTTCAGTAATTAGTAATTATAAGTAAAGATATGCAAACAGAGCACAAGTGAGGTTATATGTGGATTGTCGCAAATTATCATGATTGTTTTTTTTTTATTATTAAGATTATGGGAGTCAAGTGAAGGTGATTTTTAAGGTGAATTCAAGTAAGGTGCATTTAGGTAAGGTGAATCATAGTAAGGTGAGTTGAAGTAAGGTGAAATATTTAATATGTATTGTTCTACGTTGAAGTTGGAAGAAAGAGGTTATGGAGAGTTAAGATGGGTGATGATTATTATTGAAGTGAGGCAATAGGCCTAGGAGGTGCATAAGCAATTTTAAATAGTACATGAGCGACGATTTTTGTTTTTTAAGGTAAATAGGTAAAGGAGGTGTTGAGGAGATGTTAATGGTTATTAGATAATCCACATATAGCATTTTTATTTTGATTCAAGACATATTTTTTTTATTTTTGAACTCTTTACCGAACCCCATTTTTTTTTTTAACACAATATAACTAACATTTTTATTATTTTTTTTTGTAACCTTCCGTTACAAAATGGCTTTCCCAACGTGGGGCTGATAAACAAAAGCAGCTATTTATTTTATTTTTTGTAACTTTCCGTTACAAAATGGCGTCCAACTCGGGGGCTATTAAACGAAGGCGAAATGGATGTCGTGGCGGTTTTGGAGATTTTTTGAGGCGTTGTGGCAAGCAACCAACAATCTCGAATTGATAAATATAATTCTGGATATGGCAAATAGAGTTGAAATGAACGATTCAGGGTTAGACCTGGATCAGTCCATCAGTGTGCAGGATGAGGTGGTAAATTCAGGAGTGAGTGAGATAATCAAAGAAAATGTGAGTGAGGTTAGGTCGAAAGAAAATTCAAATGATAGTGGGTTGGATGCAATAATGTGCTTTATGAAAGAGATGAATAATAATTTAAATAGTAAGATTGAAAATTTGAGTATAGAAAATAAAGCAAACATTGAAAATTTGAGTATAGAAAATAAAGCAAACATTGAAAATTTAAGTGTAGAGATCAAAACAAACAATGACAATTTAAACTCTAAACTAGACAATCTCCAAATAGAGATGAAAGATTTTAAAGTAGAAAATGACTTGAGATTCAATGAAATTTGTAAAAGCCTAGATGTAAAAATAGAGTCAATAGATAATAAAGTGAATGACATTTCCAAATCTTTTGAAAATAAGTTAACAGAAGTGAACCAGAGTGTGACTAATAAAGTAGAGGTAGTGGAAAATAAATGTTTTGAAATTGAAAGCAAAGTTGAGGGTAATTTAATCAAAATAGAACGGAAAATGGATGATAAATTTACACTGGTGGATATGGAAGTAGAACAGGTGAAACAAAAAACAAAAGATTTGGAAATCGACTTTACTGACAAAATTAATTCTAAATTTAAGAGTGTGAATGATAACTTAGAAGAATTTAAGAGTGATATGGAAAGTAGGCTAGATAATAATTCTGTAGTTATGATTGGGGATATAAAAAATGAAACCATAATACCAGATTTTTACCATGAGAAAAGAGAACCGCATCCAAAAACATTTTTGAATGCTTTAGAAATGTTTAACAAATGTAGACAAGATAAGTGGGAGTTCAAAAAGGTATTGATTAGAAAATATTTTAAAGAGGAAGCAGAAATTTGGTTTGACGTTCACAATGTAGAATGGAAAGATTTTTCGGAATTTAAAATAGCTTTTTTGAATAGATTTTGGTCTCAAGACAAACAGGAGAATCTGAGAGTAAAAATAATGTTAGGTAAAGTTTATCAGGGACAGGTTAGGGATATACATAACTATGTAATCAGGTTATTTCATCAAACGCAATTTTTGGACCCACCAATGCCAATGGAAACATTCACGAGGCATATAGTTAAACAATTACCTAATGATTTAAGACTAGTGTTGTTGGCAGCAATGCCTGATAGTTTGAATAGGCTAGAAAAAATCATTATGGATTGGCAAGAGAGCCAAAAACATATTAATGAAAATAGAAATAGTAATCCAGAGGCTAACGTATTCCGTAAAGAAATTAATCAAAATAGGCCATCGTTCTTCCAAAATAGGCCATTCCAGCAACATAGGCAAACATATGACAATAATAGGTCAACATTTAGCCAAAACAGGCCACCTTTTGAACAAAATAGGGCATTTAATCAAAATAGGCCACCATTTAATACGAACAATAGTGGAAATGCAGCCAATAGGGAACAGAATGGACAGTATAATAGGCCACCGAATGATTCTAATAGGTATATGGCAGGTAATGATAACGGTCAAAATAGACAAACCTCACCTGGGCAAAATAAGGGAAACGAACATCGACAATAATACAATCGGCTGGTATTCATTTGTCGGAACAAGACAAGCCGACGGAATCTAGTGTTAGTAAAATTTTAACGACACACATACATAATAGTAACAATAATAATAATTTAAAGTTAGAATCAAATGATATGCTAATAAATGAAAATAATTTCACTGAAATTAAATCTAAACCTATTAAGGGTGACATAGTAGAAATAGAGATAGAAGTCTTTAATAAAAAATATTCTTGCATAGTAGACTCTGGTTCAGAAGTTACTGTAGTAAGTGAAAATATTTTCAAAGAATTGGTAGAATTAAGCCAAAATAAAATTATGGAGTTACCAGTGTCAAATCTGTTAATAACTGGAGTAACTGGCACTAGAAGTAAGAGAATTTCAAAACAAATATGCTTAGAGGTTAAGATAAACAATAAAACTTTATTAATGGATTTTTTAGTAATTAATGGGCTAAATTTAGATTTTATAATGGGGTGTGATTTTTTGGAAAGTTGTAGAGCTAGAATAGATTTTGAAAACAAATTGATACATTTTAAACACGAGAACGTTGAAATAGATACAAAATTCATTAATAAAGAGGAAATGTATGTGTGTGGTTTAAAATTGTGTAAAAATAAAAATAATGTTGTTTTTGAAGAAACAAATATGTTTAATAATATAGAGTCACAAATGGAGGACACGGTTTATTCTTTTTATAATGAGGCAATGTATAGTGAGGACAATTTGGAAATATTAGAAAACGACCGGGAGTTAGAGTGGGAACAAAATTTAAGGGAAGTAATTGATAGTAGTAACTTGGGGAATGAATTAGAACAAAGTAAGTTGGCCACTGTTTTGAATTATTATAGGGATATTTTTTCAGACAAAGCGGGAAAAATAAGGGATTTTAAGGCCAGATTAAACATTAAGCCAAATGAACCATTTATAAATAGGTCATATGCAGTGCCTCATTCGAAAAGAGAAGCGGTGCACTGCGAGATTGAGAAAATGATAGCAAATGACATTTTAGAAAGTTCAAGCAGTCCTTATTCAAATCCCTTAGTATGCGTCATAAAGAAGGACGGCTCAGTTAGGTTGTGTCTCGACGCAAGACAAGTAAACAAATTAATAGTACCTGACAGGGAAGCACCTGAGAACATTGATGACTTGTTACAAAGATTTGAGGGGGTAAATTACATTAGTAGTATTGATTTAGTAAGTGGGTTTTGGCAAATAGAATTGGATGCAGAATCCAGAAAATATGTAGCGTTTACTTTTAATGGGCGAAATTTACAATTTAAAAGGTTACCGTTTGGTTTGAATATAAGTACCTCAGTGTTCAAGAAAGGGTTAAGCCATGTCATGGGACCAGAAGTCCAATCTTTTGCTATCATTTATGTCGATGACATCTGCATAGCGTCAAGAACGTTTCATGAACACATTGAACATTTGGCAAGACTTTTTGAGAGATTAAGACAGTTCAATGTTACAGTAAAGCTTAGTAAATCTAGTTTTTGTAAAAGGGAGATTAATTTTTTAGGTTATCACATTTCAAATTTGGGTATAAGGGCAGATGAAGAAAAAGTTAGAGTCATTCAATCATTTCCAGAGCCAAAGAACTTAAAACAGTTACAAAGTTTTTTGGGTCTGTGTAATTACTATAGAAAATTTAGACAAAACTATGCAGAGTTAACGGCACAATTTCGACATTTGTTAGGAAATAATGGTAAAGCTAAAAAACAATGGATATGGAGAGAGAAAGAAAGAGAAGTGTTTAACAAGATTAAACAAGAGTTTTTAAAATGTGTTATGCTGAAACACCCGAACTTCAATGAGACTTTTTACATGAGCACCGATGCCTCAGATATTGCTTTAGGAGTTGTATTGTATCAATTAGACCAGAATGGTGATAAGATGGTGATAGCATTTGCCAGCAGAAGCTTGCAAGACTTCGAGCTGAGATACACCATAACAGAAAAAGAACTGTTGAGCATTCTGTTTGGATGTAAGAAATTTAGAAACTACATCTTAGGAAATAAAACAATAGTAAGATCGGATCATAAGGCGCTCATGTTTCTAAAAAATTGTAAGTTGACTCATGGGAGATTGCTTAGATGGATGTTATACCTTCAAGAATACAATTTAGATATAGAATACTGCCCAGGTAAAGAAAATATAGCTGCAGATGTTTTGTCAAGAACAAGTAATAAAGATATGGTTAGAAAGAATGAAGAGGGTGTGCTAAAGGTGTATAATGCTAAATTAGAAAAACAATGGAAATTTAATGATAAGAGAATTAAGAAAATGTTTGAAAAATTAGTAATTGAACAACAAAACGATGTTAAATATAAGCAGATAATAGAAACTTTAAATGACAGAGATCAAAATTATAGTAAATTAAAGAAATATTTCATAATTTATAAGAATGTATTGTTTAGAAGATATAATGATTCAGATAGTTATAAGATATGTTTACCATT
>JAGFPH010021727.1:0-13126 GCA_018207615.1 Philaenus spumarius | reverse complement strand
ACATTTATTTCAAGTACATATTTGTAATGCAACAGGCTTAACTGGAAGACATATTCATTATACCAGAGTCTAGAGATACATTGCGCAGACACCTGCTGTTTATCCCACACCCGATTTATAATATACGTTTATTTTATGCTAGCAATCGCGCTTTTGTAAAACGGAGAATGTCTCACTTGCTCTTTTTTGAAGAAATAATTACCCTGAAATACGATTAAATACAAATATATATAATCAAGTGAAATATCTTATTATTTGCGCTCATTTTGTAACCACGGCGTATCTCTGTGGTTTATTGTACTTTACGCAACATACCGGGAGTCTTAAAAGCCCTCCCTCTATTATTGTTTTTATTAATGGAAATATACCGATTTGCTTTGGGGATTGTTAACATGACCAAAAATGGAGTTTTTTTGGTGTATCGTAAATTTTAAACCCTCCCCCAAAAATGGTATTTTGGGGGTTAGTCGAACATTTTAAATGAGACCCCTATTGAGTGACACCTCGTTTAAAGGCCTGGATAAATGAAGAATATTGGCGCAAACCAGAGGTCTGAATGTTGACTCTATCCAATATAATGGCCAATCAAAGTTGTAATTAAAAAAAAAACCTAATATTTAAAGTTTCATTAATCATTATGTTACAATGAGTAAAACCTTTAACATCTCCTCATTTTCACTCGGATTAAGTGCTCGAAATGAGAACCATCGACTTCTTCATAAAGTTGAGCCTCGACTCAAAGTGTTGCCTAACATTTCCCAACATTTCTGGTGTGATAAGGTGAAAAGCATCTTCGATCCTTACTGTGTTTTATAACTTAGATTGAGTGACCTACTGGATTTAACCCTTGTAATAAATAACAGATGCATCGTCTTCAACATTTTGATGTTATTTAAAGGGAGAATTTAAAAAAAAAAAAAAATTATTATTTTTGGGAAAAATAATTTTGATGGTATAAAGATGATACATCTGTTATTGTTTACAAGGGTTTCATCATCCAGTAGGTCACTCAATCTAAGTTATAAAATATAGTAAGGATCGAACGAGCTTGTCACCTTATCACACCAGAAATGTTGGGTAACACTTTCAGTCCAGGCTGCATTTTTGTCAAGAAGTCGATGGTTTTCATTTCGAGCACTTAATCTGAGTGAAAATGAGGTGAGTGCTGAAGGTTTTACTTATTGTAACATAATGATTAATAAAACTTTAAATAGGATTTTTTTGGAAAATTATAACTTTGATTTGCCATTATGTTGGATAGAGTCGACATTCAGACCCCTGGTTTGCGATAATCTTCTTCTTTTATCAAGATCTTTGAAATGAGTCACTCAATAGGGGTTCGCATTTAAAATTTTCGACTTTCCCCCCAAAATACTCCATTGGTTTGAAATTTACGATACACCAAAAAACTCCATTTTTGGTATGTTGATAATCTCCAAAACAAATCTGTCTATTTCCATTAATCAAAAAATATTAGGGGGGGGGGGGGGGGGGCCTTTTAAGACACCCGGTATGTTCTAAGCTTTAATGCTAATCATACACTGGCAAGTGATATATTTTCATCTAGATTGAATTCTCAAATTAAATAAACAGTATATTTTGAAAAGAATTTATTAATTTATAAACGTATTTGTACCTTCAGTAGTTATTTCAAAAATGTAAAGATAAAAATGCTTATCGTCAGCTGTTTGTAATAGACATGCTGTTGTGGGCCACATTGTCTTTACATTGTTGGCATTCTCTACTTAATGTTTTGATTTATTTTTAACGGTTATTCGCTAACCAATAAAAGAGTGAGTTTTCTGGGATTTTTAGAATCACTATAAAGAACATTATTTTAAAAACGAGAAAAATGGCCCATTATTTTCTGAACAAAAAATATAGCAATCAAGTCAGTCGTTATTTTGTTTATTTATTTTCATCTCTTTCATTACAATACATAAAAAACAAACAAGATTTAGACAGACGAAATGTAGCGCACTTTAGCAACAAAACAATACAACTTCAAAAAATATGAAATTATAATATTTGAGCTAATAAACACAACAGACAAAAAGAAACAACATTTATAAATCATAATTACTAAAGATAAAAATTTATTACATAAAGAACAAAAAGGAATGAAATATTCTTGCCTCTATGAGTCTGACCGAATTACGTAGATACGAAAAATAGTGTAGAAATTATTGCATGTTGCTTTAAATATTTGCTTTTCTAATGCTTAAATTTCAGTAAAACCTATGATTTGCTTTTTTCTTTTTGCATGAAAATTTGGTTGAACGTTCTACAACTAATTTCCCTTTACATTCTTGAATAACTTTGAAAATGGGAAAATGTTGCTTGCTACTAAACAAAAGGCTTCTTTGGGCGACTACGAATTGCCGCACATAAATATTACTAAAGAAAGAACATTTGTTTCAGGGATATACAAGGAACTGCGGTTGAAATCTTAACGGCAGCTAGGTGGCTTCGAACGATTAGGAGGGACTGGAATGTTTCAAATTCTGGAGATATCAAATAGATGTAAAACAAATTGGAGTGTATGTTGAAAAGTATGGCTCAGTCTTAACTGGAGAAAGATGTTGTAGAGCTTGATTAGGCAACTGTTCGGGGTTGCAAAAGTCGTCGGAAGTGACACCAAGTTATACAGAACTATGCGGCCATCTCTCGGAAGCGCCATCTATAGCTAAAAATAAGAAATAAAGTTTATATAAACATAGGCCCGAAAACGTTATGTTTTGTAGATATCCGCCATTTTTTTTTTGTACAAAATAATTCATATCTATAGAAATGTTTATCTGGTTGAGTTCAAACTTAGCATGCAATTTAATCTAACAATGATATATCTCAAGAAAAATAAGCGATTAAATCCAATCATGCGTTTCAAAATGGCGGCTGATTGAACATTTCAAATCTTTTTTTTCAAGACACCTTTTTTGTAGCCCTTTTGATTCCCTATCGGATGGTCTCCCAGTCAAAACAATCGGATGAAGGATAATAGTTAAGTTATGTGTAATAATTGGTTTGTTCAACCCGGCATCGTATACCAAAAATTTTACACAAGAATATTGTATGTACACATGCTGTTATTAGCTTTACCCTTAGCTATTATCCTTCACCCGATTGTTTTGACAGTTACACCGTCCGATAGGGAATTAAAAGGGCTACGAAAAAGGTGTCTTGACATGTTTTGTAATACGGTTTTTGAGTAATTTAGGTTTGAAGTGTTCAAACAGCCGCCATTTTGAAACGCATGATTGGATTTAATCGCTTATTGTTCTTGAGACGTATCACTGTTAGGCTAATCTTCATGCCAAGTTTGAACTCAATCAGTCTTACATTTCTCTAGATATGAATTATTTTTTAATATATTTAGTAATAAATTTTATTACCTTTATGGTTCCGTCATGTGACTATGCGTTTTCTTGTTACAAAGACGCGTTTCGGAGCCGAAACTCCATCATCAGTATATCACTCCGTAGAGGTCGTCAAAACATTAAACTTTAACAAAAAACATAAAACATTACACACAAAAATAAATATATACACATTAACTTTGATTTAACCAACTTTCATACGTGCACGCAGTTTCATGGTCCGCGAACTACTGGCATCACAGTAAGGCCCAGGTTATCAAGTTAATTGGGTTGGTCTTATCAGTTATTCAAATCTCATTGCCGTCTCGAATAATGAGTTTGATTGGAACGATAACTTGCCATTGAGAATGTCATTTGGCGATTGTTTAAATGCTTTGTATATTTCATATTCTTCGATGACATTCATCATTGGTCCTTTTTTAATGATGTAAAGTGGTGTCAGGTTAGATTCAAAATTTGTGTAAGAGTGTTTATTATCGATTATGTGTTGAGCTGATTATGCGAAACTGATGATGGAGTTTCGGCTCCGAAACGCGTCTTTGTAACAAGACAACGCATAGTCACATGACGGAACCATAAAGGTAATAAAATTTATTACTCAATATATTATATAATTGTGACTTGGACACCAACAATGAACATTAAATTATTTTTTACAAAAAAAAGTGGCGGATATCTATCTGGAAAACGAAGCGTTTTCGGGCCTATGTTTATATGAACTTTTTTTCATATTTTTAGCTGTAGATGGCGCTTCCTAGTGATTGCCGCACAGTTCTTAATCACCCTGTATTTAACGATGCGTTTAAGATATTTATTAATTTTATGGTACAATAAATCATCTTTACGTCATGACATCATCTGTACTAGACAGTACTTTAACTGTTTACATTTCTCATTTAGATTATAACAATGTAGGCTAATTAAAATCACGCAACGGTTACTATGAATAATTATTAATTTAAATTCATGCCGGATAAATTGATTTTTTTTATGGGCATTGAAAATAAATTGAATATGCATATTTATAGTGGAAAGCTGATTCACTCTTACATTGTACTGTGGATTTGTTTACTTTAAAAACATTTATCAATATTATTGTCTGTTTTTGGTCACTCGACGGGTACTTTTTATTACAGAACGTATCTCGTTCCACAATGTAGGGAGGTGTTTAAGGGTTGCCAACCAAAGAAATGTTGCATAGAGTTTCAAAGTATATCTGCACTAATTGTATATAGGAATAATATGCGTTCGAAATTGGATTGAATTTATGGTATCAGTGCAGATGTGGGTGACCAACAGTCCTGATAGAAAGACACAAAACTTTAACCTTTTCCTTTGTATATAAAGAAACTAGACAATTCGCTGATGGCGAGAAATCAAATTGTTGTTTTTAACAATCTAAAAACAATTATTACAATACCAAAACTTGAATAGGCGATTTTACATAGGCAACTGACAGCCATTTTGCTGAGGTGAATCCCTTTGCGAGATTTTTCTGAAAGTAAGATGTGGTGACAGCATGTACATGTTTAGAAACCTGTGTTTTTAGAAAACTAAGAAGTGTAAAAACTTATGTAACCCCTGGCTATTTGTTTCAAGGGGTTGCAATTCTGTTTACTAATACACGTTTTGTAAGATTTATAAACATTTTTCACGTAATGTTTCAGAATATTTATTATTTACCTTTTTGGTGTCAGTGAGGTGTTTAGTTTCCTTTATTTAGTGCAAACATAGTGCAATGGCTGAACTTACCCTGCATATTTTTGTTTTGCCAATTTTTTCCCGCAATTTCTGTACTTTTTACTGTATTTCCTGAGGAAATTCTTTTTATTTTTATAGTTAGTTTAACGTGTTCGTTTTGAATATAACAAATTATTCCCAATATCTCTGGTCATCTGTACAATTACCGAATTTATTTCGCAAGCCAAGTGCGAGTACTTAATGTTTACCACACTGAGTTTTCCATGTTAGCACCTAAACTATTAGATTAGCTCATCTATTAGGTTAGCTTAAATGTCAATACAATGTCTTAAGCTGAGTATTGTCGAAATAAATATTAACAAAGTGTTAAAAGTCGGATGATGCATCAAATTAAATAAAGATTTATGAGTTGCTACATCTTAAATAAATGTTCACTTGTGCATTTAATTTTTCTTATTCTTTATTAAAAACAAATTGTTCCATGATTTGGCGGGTAATTGTGTAGGACACCTTGACCATTTAAGGTGGATATTTTTCATATTCCGAAAGTACACACTTATCTGAGTCTAGAAACTCAAACTGATTCCGCGGCAGACAAATGCAGAAATTACGAGAAAAAGAAATCTCTTAAACAAAAGAATGCAAAAAAAGAAGAATTTTAGAATGCAGGTTAAGTTCAATCATTTTTGCTATGTTTGCACTATAGAAAATAAAGTAAATACTTCACTGACATCAAAATGGTTTGTAAAACCATAATAATGGTTGTATAAAAAAATATGAGACATTTTATTAGAATGATAGAAAATATACGTGAAAAATGTTTATTTATCTTAATTGATGCCTAATAATATCAATTCAGCACTGAAACCAATAAAACGACATTTGATTTAATCCAACAAAAGATGGATCGCAAATACTGACAACGTTGTGAAATTGAACAGAATTGCAATACATAGTAAATTAAACTAACTCTCCAATGTTCTCTCACAGTATGTTTTCAGTTTGTAAACATATATAAGTTGGTAACACTTCTTACTTTCCGAAAAATCTTTCAACGCTGTTATATCTTTCGGCTCAGCAAGATGGCTGAAAGTTTGCTATATATGTCATTTTGTAACTTTGGTTTTGATGCTTGTTCTTTTTTATACTTGTTTTATAAGGTTAATACTTGATTAGCCGCAGTCAGTAAAGTGTATAGTTTCGTTATATTTTAAGAATAAAGTGAAAATAATGAAAACATTTACTCTCGGTATCTTTATATATAATACGTGAAGCCGTTTTTTGTAAACACAACTCCTCCCTTATTTCTGGACCAATTTTAATGTTTGAGGTTTCAAAAAATTCGTCTCATTTCGTAGTTTTGCAATAAGGTTTTAGATGTCAAAAATTCTTATCCTTAATGGCGTGAGCTAATCTCAAAGGTTGGGTTTTCTCCATAAGATTAACATGGAAAATATTTAAAAACCATTTTTATACAAAACAGCTGTTTATAATAAGAAACAAACTAATCCAGCTGATTTCGTGGATGTAAATAACGATGATTACAGTATTCAGAAGGTTATAAAAACATTTTAATACAAAACAGCTGTTTATAATAAGAAACTAACTAATACAGCTGCTTTGTGGAAGTAAATATTGATTTTTATAAGGGAGGAAATGAATTATTTATTCAAATTATAAAATTTACGAATTAATTTGTTTTGAACATTTAACATTATTTACCATCTTAGTTTTGAGGTTATTATTTATAACTTTTTTGTTAGGTTTTTGATTAAGAGTAGACCTGAGCCTTACTGGTTCTTTTAACCTTTATTATTACTGCTGTTATAAAATATAAGAAATAATTTGATTTGAACATTTAACGTTATTTACCATCTTAGTTTTGAGGTTATTATTAATCCTACACTTTTATTATAAATAAAACATAACATATGTTTTTAGAAGGTCGCACCGGGGGTTGGCGTGCGGAGCACGCAGGGGTCTCCCCTAGTTATTAGCTAATACATCCAATAACACGTATTAGAAGGCTTTAGCGCCTTTCTGTTTGTTTCCCCATAAGCTCGACTTTTTCTCACCTAAAAATGCACGTATTTGTAATACTTGGTTTTCCAAGGAAAACAATGAAAACATTTACTATCGATATCATTAGCGAGTATGACTATTTAAATTTAGTACTACTCCAATAAAACTGTTTAAAGTGTTTAAATTTAGGGCTACTGCAATCAAATTTAGGACTAAAAGTGTTATTTATTTCTGTTCGAATTGATGGTCACGCCCATCTGCACTATTACAGTTTTGCGTTCAAGAGTATAAAGTGAATAACAGAATCTTACATTATTGTGTACCGTAGGACCTTTCTATTGGCGGGTTTTAATTAACGTACATTTTTTATACTTAAATATATGTAAACCGACTACAAAATGTATTCCTTGTAGATCGATTTAGAAGTGAGTATAATAAGCTTATATCTACCCATGAATCGTTCATTGCTTGACGTGTCCAGCTAGGAAGATAAACTTCGTACAATTGTCCCAGTTATGTAGTTGTATCCAATGAGGTAGTAAATATCCGTGAGGGACTAGCTGTTAATTAATTGGGAATCATCATCTCTATAAATATTTAAAACAATTTAAAATACACACAAACACAATTATCGTTGTGTTTAGTAAAGTCTCACCAGCTGAATTTAACGTACAGATATCGGCGTGAATCCGGGCACTTGGCCTCGTCCGCGCTTGGGGAAAGGTCGTAAGTGGAGAAAAAAACATTTTCCCACACCGCTTTCTAATGTGACTCATCCTTCAAACGAACTAGTGGATGTTTACCTCACCCTTAATACGTTCACTGCTACGCAAATTTCGTATTTCCTACGCTAGGAGCCGACCTTTTATCTATATCTATAATATTATAAAAGAGAGGTGGTTTCTGTGTGTGTGTATGTGTGTGTGTGTGTGTGTCTGATGTTCCGGGTAAACACAAAAACTACTGAACCGACTGGGCTGAAACTTTACACAAAGGTAGATCTTTAACCCATGCAAGTTATAGGCCTATTCACTTCCTTAAAATCCCCTCGGGCTACGCCCCAGTGGCCCTCAAAGTTTCAATGTTAATCTTATGGATGGTCAATCTTAAGGAAGAAGAAGAAAGATTTCTTTTGATTTTATCATGGGCACAAAAAACAGCTGTTCATATGAAAATCTTAAAACAGCTGATTTTGATCAACAACTGATTTGGATCAAAAACTGAATATAATTTTAGGTTAGGCCTACAATGAACATTTTTTTTTTTACAATGAACTAAAACACATGGGCTAATTATTAATATCAGGTTGATTTGTCTATCCGAGCAAAGCCGGGTTGGGCCAGCTAGTTTTTTATATTTATAGCCTAAATAGGTAGAAATTACTTTATTTTTAATTTTTGAACTTTTCCATGTAACGATCACTAATATTTTAAAGCGGACGCACGTGTGCGTCCATAGTACATAGGTTTAAAATTGGCGTGCGGAGCACGCAATGCATTATGTATTGAAAATACTCCTAATACGGAGGTTGGCGTGCGAAGCACGCAATGCACTGTGAGTCGGCCGCTTCTCATAGTGTTCAGTGTCAAGCTCACATGTGCGTCCTGAGCAGTGAACAGAGATGTACCGGGTACCGATGTTTGTAGTCAGGTTAGTAGCGGTTTGCTTAAGTGTCAGCATTCGCGGCCGGTATCTGTGCAAATAGTTCATTTGTTTTTGAGACGTACTTTATCCGCCCATTGAAACCAACCTCTTGAGCATTACGTTGAACAATTCACTAATCCTTCGCCCTAATATCTTAAATAGTGCATTTTGAAAGTTATAATTTTATATTTGGTACAGTAGAGGATATAATTGAACAGTACATTTATATTTGTGTATTTTTCTGTTTTCACTTATGTTTGCATCATTTTGTTGTATTTAAAAAAAAATTTGTAGTAATTGTTTTTATTATTAGTTTTGTGTATTTATTGCTTTTAGTTTGTAAACATTTGATTTGTAAACGTAATTTTTTATGTGGATTTCTCGTCATTTCACTATTTTTTAGTTTGTATAATGTATAGCTTTCATGGTTTTTTGAGTTTGTTGTTAAAGTTAATTTTGGATTGATTATAATTTCATTATTTTATGTTTTTGTATGTGCTGTATATGTTCATAATTTTTTTAGTTTGTACATTTAATCTATATTTTCGATATATCACCTTGATTTGAATGTAGCCTACTTATTTGTTTCATTAATGTACCTGGGTTTGTTTGTATTTTAAAATACATCCAAGTCAAACAAGTTGTTATTTTGTATTTCATTAAGTAAATATAAATTTGTATTATGTTAATTTGTATTATTTTCATTTTAGTAATTGTTTTGCTATAGAAATCACTTTTTTGTTCATTACGTTATTGTTTTTGTTTGCAAGCCCGTTTATTGTTTAGTTACTATGATTTCCTTTTCTTTCTACACACTGTATTGAATATATTTCACTATGCATGTTTTTCATAGTATATTATTTTTCTGTTATTGTGTTACTTAATAAAGCTAATTGTATCTTTAATGTGTTTTTCAATATTACTTACCATTTTATTAATGTCAGTGATTTTCATTTATTTTTTGTAGTGGCGTAACACAACTGGTGTAGGTAGGCATGATCAGTTTGCTACGGTTGGACTTGAAGACCGCGACGTCACAGGTCCGACCTTAGCTACTGACGTTTGTTTATTTTTGTTACGCTACACGCCTTCCTTATTGTATTTATCCTTTGGCAGTAAAACGGTACAATTTATACTATATGTTTTATTCTCTAATTTCTTAAGAATTGAAATATATTTTTACATAATTCTTCCCATATCGGATTGTTTTTACACACTTTTTACTTTGCATTACTGTAGAAGACTCATACAAATTGGTTAAAACTCACTCAACTAGTGTAGGTTAACCTTCAGGCAACAATATCCTACCGGTTTCGACGGTTATACAGCCATCCTCAAGTGCGGGACATCTTTATTTTTATTTCATTTCTTAGTGGACGAAACACGAAGTAATAAAATAAGAATGTCCTGGTCTCACTGAAGATGACGTTATAACCTCGAAACGGTGTCTAACTAGGGTATGCAAAGTATTTTGGGGATTAAATGCACAATTTGCCCCCAAAACGAATGTTTTTATATATAAAACGAATGTTAGTTTCTTTGTCTATAAACTGAACTGAAAAACAATTCCACAGATTTCACCAAAAATTTCAAAGTTTATCCATATCAATGCCAGGAGTGTTTAGACGTTACAATTACTACGGTTTAAGGGGTTGTAATGGGGTTACTACCCTTATGCAATAAGTATGCTATAAATTGAACTAACTTCCTACAAGCTATAAAGCTAAAATTATGTAATAGTATTGTTAAGTGATATAAAAACCATTTGCAATTAATTAAGTCGAAGGGATGAAATGAAATAACCACCCTTAAAATTAAATAATAATTCACACACTTACCTTTTTACATATTCAAAAACTACTCAATTAATTTCACTAAAAACTTCACAATTTACTCATATAAGTACCTACCAGAATTGTTTAGAAAATACGGTCATTACAATAAAAGAGATTACAAGTAAAAATAGCAACCTCTATACGATAGTTACACTAACTCCCTACAAGCTATAAAGCAAAGTTTGTGTAATATTATTCTTAAGTGATATAAAACCATTAAATTTGACATTCGATTGCTTAAGGGGGCACTCCACCATAAAACTGATTTATTTAGTTTTTCAAGCTACCATAACCATTTTTTTAAAGAGTTGGTATAAGTAAGAATTAACTTTTGTCACATTTTCAAGTCCCTAGATCCTTTACCCCCTCGGGAGGGGGGGGGGACTTTTTCATAAAAAACGCATTTATTATGCCATGCCTAATTCCAGAACTATGAAAGATAGTTTCAAAGGTTTTTTTTTTACTTTGTAGAGGACATTGTCTGTAACGGCGCGTCTAGCATGGAATTGCTATTTTCTAAATAATTTAAAATAAACGGTATCAGTTAACTGACACAAACTTTCTCCCAACTTACTGTAGTCAAAATAATATTGTTTTTAATCATTTTATTTACTACTTTTTAGAACAAAACAAAAAAATAATATTCTACCTACGTCAATCGTATAAAAAAGTTATTGTCCCAGGCGGGATTCGATCGCGCGACCTTTGAATTACTGGCCGTCCTCGCTACCGTTGTGCTACCCCGTGCGGCCGTCGCCGTGATGCTAGATTGACAACATAAACTTGTTTATTTTTTAACATTTCCCCATAATTATGAAACGCCGAAGTTTTGATAAAAGCGGGTGGTGTCATTTTGTTTGGCATCTTAAGCACTATAAATACTGAAAATTTGATCAAAATCGTTAGAGCCGTTTTTGAGAAATTTGCATTTTTGTCCTTTTTTATTGGTTTTTAATGGTAAATTGCCCTTAAAAATTAAAAATTCCAAAAAATGAAAAAAAAGCCTGGAGATATTAGGGTTTAGTACCTACATACCAAATTTCATGAAAATCGGACCATAGTGTCAACTCTGGTCGTGTATACATACTGACACACTGACAGACAGACACCACGTTAAAAACACTTTTTTGGGTTCAGGGAGCACCAAAACAAAAAATTCCACTAAAAATATTTTTGGGTTCAGGGAGCACCAACACAGATAATTGCACTAAACAATTTTTGGGGTTCTGGGAGCACCAAAACAGATAATTCAACTGAAAATTCAAATTCGAACATTTTTACGAAAACAATACTTTCTCCATATACTACGTATAGGGTGGAGAAAGTAAAAGTAACTTCATTTGTTTATTAAAATATTATTATGAATTATTAATTTTGAAAAAATGTGTATTGAAAACATTTCAACTATTCTATGCTAGAGACCATATAATGAAATGTTATCTTCAAAATAAAAAAAGTATCAAGAAGATATCTCTAATAGAACTTGAGATATGAACGCCATAGTGATTCAAAACGCGTAAAAATTAAATTTTCTGAAAACAACCCACAAAGGAAATCAAACACCACATCACCCATTAGTTGCGATGCTCGTGGCAATGCAAGTACAGATTATTTTATACCCGGATATTTTTCACGGAAAAAGCTATTGATTTGGGCAGTGGCACTTGGATCGGAGTAAGGTGGGGTGGGTGGCGGAGACGTGGATCTCGCGCAGTAGGGCTACATTTTTTGCGTGAATAACAGGTTTTTTTTTATACAATAGAGAAATTTAGATCAGAAGTTTTTTTAAATATAGTTTAGATCAATATCGAGATATACGCCGCAGATGGATAGAAAGATGGGCAAGTACTCGTCTCTGTTACTAAAATCCAGTAAAAAACGAACCCAGTACAATGGTTTTGCGCGAAAGAAAAAACGTTCTATACAATAATTGTATCGCGTTCAGTTCAGGATGAATCATTGTATATCATTTTAACAAAAAGTGCAGTACTCTGAATACAATGACAATTTTATAAAAACAAGCTCAACGTTTGATAAGTTTAACTAACAAAGACTGCAAGAATGAATGGTGGTGTTGTGTGCCCGAGGTTTACCTTTAGAATACCACTCGCCGAATTGTAAAGATTTTTCATTATAATAGTAACAGAATAGAAATACGTATCCAATGATTTAATCCATCATTTAAACGTATTTGTTTTCCTTTCATAAGTTGTTAATTTGAATGATAAATCAGGTGTGATTTATCTACTGGTTTAATTATTGCTTGGAAAATTCACTAAAACAATTACATCATGAAACTGAAGTAATTAAACGAACAATGCAACGTTTAGAAAACAAGGGTTTTTCTTATATTTCGTTAAACATTTTACTCCGTAAATGAATTACAATGACAGTTTAAATTGAACTTGAATACCAATTATATTTGTTTGTATAAACTTTGAGCTTGACGAATGAGAATTAATTATCTATACATACAGCCTAAATAAAATTGAATTGTCTGTATGTGATTGTTATTCACACATTACCAAAACCTAAACACACATTTAT
>JAGFPH010021726.1:0-13127 GCA_018207615.1 Philaenus spumarius | reverse complement strand
CCCCCCCACTGTAAAAAATATTTCGCACTTTGTTAACATTAAAATACGCTCTTAATAGTAACTTGTTTTCAACACCTATGCAAATTTCAAGCTACAACAAATTGCTGACGTTATCTTTGGTCGAATTGGGCACTGACACTTTATTTGATATACGATGAAGTATAGTTTATGCCTTGGAACACACGAGGAGTTTTCGTCCGCCAAGCATTATTTGCCGTGCCATCATATCGACAGTGGCGCGAAGGAGAGTTTAAGAGCATACACATTGATCGGAAAATAAACAATCTGTTTATTTACCGCTAACGATAGCTGTGCAGCTGCTAGCCATCGATGTATAAACACACTGGATTGCGCGCTGAGTAGTCGGAAAGGTTCGAGAAACGAGCCGGCCGGCGTGGAGCTTCCCCCTCCACTGGATGGCTAGACAAGCGGTGGGCAGCGTGATAGATGGACAGTGATACACGTTGTTGTTATATACAGTTCAATTCTTTGATTTATCCTCTACACTTTTTTATAATAATATGTCATTTTTGGGCAGAGGAAATAGTATTCCTAAATTACTATTCAAAACAGGCCTAGTTTTGTTAGCAGTCTTGTAGTAGGAACATAAAAACTGGTGTTTTCAAAATAAGAAATTTGAGATTGATCAATACTTTTATACAGTTCTATTTTAGAACTAAATTACGAAACTTTTTTACATTTATGAAAAAAATTACAAAAAATGTTTACTACTTTTTATATAGGCCTAAAGTTGAACTTTTCCTTTCGTTACTAAACACTAGGGGCTCTGCCCCTGGACGCTTCGCTTCGCTCGCAGTTGGAAAATTCGCTAATGAATCTCGTTAATCTTTGGCTCGTTTGTACATTGGTTTGTAAAATTATGAAACCAGGCTTAAATATATTAACGGTAATTACAAGATTAATTATAACCTCAAATACATGCTTTAGAAACATGAGAAACTTTCATTACGATTTTAGTCCTAGTTCTACTATCTTCTGTCAACAAATGTTTTGAAACCAGGACTAAATATACAGTAGTAAACATAACCTCAATACTATGTTTCAGAAATGAGCCAGGCCTATATTACAAAATTGACTATTAGAATTTATCCATTTTTGCCAAGTTTACTTTTTTTATAAAATAAATTGTTAAATCAGAACAATTTATTCTAATTCTAACGTGCTAAAACAGTATAAATTAGATTGTTTTTTAATAGTAATTAAAAACTATCCAATGAACAGCTGATTTAGGATAATACTCAATCTCATGGCTTGTTTATAAACAGCTGTTTTGATTGCTTTATTTACTATTTCGTTGTAATTTTGTAACCAACATGGCACCCATAAGACCCTATGTTAAAATTTTTCAACTTTTAAATTTGATTTTCTATAAAAATTGCGTTTTTTTCAAATTACAACTATATGGGTGTACTTAAAAATCAATACTACACCTAAATACAAAATTTCTTTGAATTCGTTACAGCCGTTTTCGAGATCCACGACAGATACAAACAAAGATAGATACAAGAATTGCTCATTTAAAGTAATAGGATGCTTGTTCCTTGAGCTAATAACTTTGTTAATTTTACTTCAATCATTTTGTTTACTTGCAAAACTGGCATATATGAATTCTTTAAACCTTTATCTACAAAAAAGCTATGGAACACTTTTGAATGAGTTTAGAATAAACGTGTTGACTAAATGGTTGAAATACAAAAACTTGGACGATTTTTTTACAAATTTGAAGTTTACGGTCATTTTGTGAGCTTATGGTTTGAGATACGGAAAAAATCAAGAATACTATTTTGTTGAAAATCTAATTTGCTACCCGCAAAATATTAGTTTTTAAATTCGACTTACAGTTAAGACACAAACTGGCTTTGGAAAAAAGCTTACACTGAGAGCTTACAATTCGATCACTTAAGTCAATGGAATAACTTTACTAACTTTTAAATTAAATCAAGCAATAGCGAAGCATTGCTGGGTCCACTAGTTTATTATAAAAATAAGTGTTACATACTGTATAACAATTAAATATTGTTTAGAAATTAAAATGATTATTTTATAAATAATGTTTGGTGCCGTTGTTGAAGCTGAGCAAAATAAATTAAAACATTTGTGAGCGTTGCATTAACTTTGAATGCTTCACGTGTTGTTGCTGCCCTCCAGTGGTGGGGGAAGCGGCTAGGCCAGCCGGACCGTTTTCAATACACGCAGCCAGCGATCCAGTGTGTTTATACATCGATGCTGCTAGCTGCACTAGACGGATTTTCCACCGTCTCTACCGAAACAGTTTCGAACGTGACCAAATGCTCGCCAATTTTCCTTATTTTAGTATTTTTTTCAAAGAACACTATCCTTCGGCTGCGTGTGCAGTTCGTCAAATGACGAAACCGACATTCTTAAATAATTGAAAAATGCTTCTTCTAGTTCCTCAAATCAGGGAACACAGTGTAGAATGCTCCAAAATCTTCTGTCCTTTTATTTATTTATTGGATTTACCCAAATAAGTATAATTTTTCGCTTCCTTTTCAATCGGCGACGGAATAACAATAAAGCGAGAGTTGCTCTCTGTCCATATCAATAAAACATTAAAAGAAATAATATATTACATCACACTTCGTGATTAATGAACTAGACAGTTCAGTTTAATGAAACTCAGTGAGGTTTTTAGACGGCGTCGGAAATTTAACCGCCCTGTGTGCACAATTTAAATTTTATGAGCGGCGACGGTAACTAATCCGCAGCCGACAAAAAAACGCCGAGTGTGTTCCAAGCCTATGGGGTTAGGAAGCGCACGGAAAGTGAGGTGGGGGATGAGTCTTGGGTTCGTATTCTAAATGATTGTAAAATAGGCCTGAATCACAATTAGAAGGGGAAAATCATACATACCTACATAATTTTTAAGTATTTTTGGGAAGCATAAAACGTGTCATTTTGCATCATAATTTTTTTTAATTTTCCATACATTGCCATACGGTCGTCCTGGTTACACCTGTGAACTAAACCAAACATTTGTCTACGTTTAAACGATTTTATACTTAACTCTTAAATAAACACTTGACTAAATACTTGTCTACTTAACTCGTGTACACGGGGCATTAACAAAAGATTAAGTAGGCTACTTAATATGATTGTAAGAGTATATCTACACCATATAATATGTGCTTGTAATGGTAAGAGTGATTAGCAGCGTTCATTAAAGTATAACAAGTTCTATAATATAGCCTACATATGTAATTTTAAATCATCTATACTAATATTATAAAGAGGTAAAATCTGTTTTCTTGTTTGTTTGTGTGTAGGGGGTAATCTCTGGAACTACTGAACCGATTGAAAAAATAGTTTCACTAATAAAAAGCTACACGGTCCCTGAGTAAGATAGGCTATAATTCATTTCGAGAAAAACCTTTTTTTATTTCAATATTTGTAAATTTAGTCGGAAAAATTCTTAGGTTAGGCCTAGATTGATAAAAACACTCATGTATTTTCAATTATTACCGTAGCAACCAATTGAATAAAACAGCTATTTGCTCCAATATTTCCATTAACAGCTGATTTCAAACTTTAAATCAATTATTTTTGTATTTCTAGTTTTTAGGTTAGGGTTTTAAAGTGTAGACCTGAGCCTTGCTGGTTCTTTTAACCATCTATATATTTAATTCCGTAAGCCCAAATTTGAAAATGAAATTCAGAGCTAACGGTAGGTCGTAGGAAGCTGGGAGAGGTCTTATTTTAGAGGTCTGGGCATGAAGTTTTGGGGAAAAATATTTATTTTTCTTAATTGTGTCCCAAAAGTTTGTTACGGAATAAAATAAGTCCCATTTAAATAGCATAGGCATATACAGGTGTAAATCAGGTGTAACATTTAAAGAAGAAATAAATATTCGTTTAACTTAATAATATAATATAACAGCTGATTCCACACATCATCTGTAATACGCAAACAAAACCTAGCGCAGATTATACTTTGGGGTTATGTTTACAACTTCAATCAATATAAGTATTGCGAAGATAATTTTTTTATAAATATGAGTTAAAGAACTAATGTAGCCTATAATACGTTATAAGATTTGTATTGAGGTTATAAACTGTTATATAAATACTTTATTTTATTATCAATATAATATATTTATACACAAAATCTTAACAAATATTCCTACACGTTTATAGTCTTTATAATTGTACACATTTACCGAGTTAAAAATCCCTGTCTGCATAGTTACGTAGGCCTAGATAAAGTATGTTGTTTAAATACAGTAGTATCTATATATTTTGTATAAATGATGTATTTCTGATGTGTATATAATTAATTCGCCTGTATTTTTTCACCGGGATTCACTAGATTTATTTTTAATTTAAGGTACGGTGAATCATGAGACTAACAATTTACTTAATAAAATTACTACAATATATAGGGGCAATTGCCCCTACAAGCCACTAGTTATTATAACTGCTGTTATAAAATATTAGAAATAATTTAATTTGAACATTTACAACAAGTGAGATAACATCGACCAATATCGGTAGATATCAAGGCAGCTCAGATGGTTAGAGCGTCAAGACGGAAACCTGAAGGTCCCGAGTTCAACTCCCGGTCTTGTCTATGTTTTTTCACTTGTAATTTAATTAAATATCCCTTGCTGAGGAAGAGTGTAAGCGGAAAAAAATAAAAATAAAATAAAAATAAAACTACATGAAAACCGCGCACTTTCTGCCTATGTATCAATCTAGGCTCATTTTTGAGGGGAGAAATTCTCAAATTTAGGCCAGAAAATAATAAAAGAAATATTTGTCCATTTTAAATGCTTGTAGATTAGCCGACGAATGATATTTAGTGTTTATACGATATTCGACTATTTACTCATTTGACACTTAGACTATTTCTCGGTGACAATTTTATTAACGGCTGATATCATGCTTTTAAATAGTTTTAGGTTAGTTTTTTGTGTAGAAGTAAACCTAAACCTAAATTCTTCTATTGACTTTTTTAACACAAAATATATTCTACTAGGGGGCGGTGCCCATGGCAAAGCCAATACAAACAGATTATTGTATACGCCGACATTTTCACAGAAATGACGATTGAGCGGTGACCTACACATAGCTAAGACAAAGGTCGAAATAGGCACGAACAACCCCATAATTCGAATTGCGGCATGCGATGTAATTTAACCATTAAATATTTAAATAATCAATATTTCAAACAAATGTTGATAGTATACATACATTAAAGTCAAATATCTGGTGTTACATATTATATTGCTTCCTTTAGTTCAAAAATCAAAATTTGTTTGAAATGTTGATTATTGATTATTTAAACATTAATGGTGCAGTAAGCCTTCCTATGTTTGTTATTTCCTAATCTAAAAAAAACTGCTACTTGTGAAAAATTATTAACTGATTATAAATTTGCCAAATTGGTAGCAAACAAACGTCTTTTGGTTCATTGTACGCCTTACCCAAAATTATGTTAAGTGTTTGAGCCAAATCAGCTCTTTTATTTATAACTAGCTGACCCGTACGGCGTTGCCCGTGGTGGATGGTATTTTCAGTCTTTTTATCGTAATTGTATTATTTTTAAGTGTTCAGTCAGTGAGTATTTGGCTTTTATATATATAGATCTCAAATAATAAAAGCACTATTGTCATAATAATAAAAGATCTGAAATTATGATTTTAGCAACTTTGATCCCCCCAAACCCCTCCTAAAATTTCGAAATTTTTCAAACCCTTTCTTAGTGAGCCACCTATGGCCCTAGAGGAAGCTACATACAAAATTTCATTCCAATCCGTTCTGTAGTTTTGAAGAAATCGTGATTTAATAATTTTGATCCAACCAAACCCCGCCTAAAATTTCGATTTTTTTTTTAAAACCCTTTCTTAGCGAGCGCCTATGGCCCTAGAGGGAGCTACATACCAAATTTCATTCCAATCTGTTCGGTAATTTTGAAGAAATCGTGATTTAGTAATTTTTAGCCCCCAAACCCCCCTAAAATTTCCAATTTTTTAAACCCTTTATTAGTGAACACTTATGGCCCTAGAGGAAGCTACATACCAAATTTCATTCCAATCCGTTCGGTAGTTTTGAAGAAATCGTGATTTAATAAATTTGATCCCTACAAAACCCCCCTAAAATTTTGAATTTTTTCAAACCCTTTCTTAGTAAGCACCTATGGCTCTAGAGGAAGCTACATACCAAATTTCATTTCAATCCGTTCTGTAGTTTTGAAGAAATCGTGATTTAACAACTTTGATCCCTCCAAAACCCCCTTAAAATTTCTAATTTTTTCAAACCCTTTCTTAGTGAGCACCTATGAGAGGAAGCTACATACCAAATTTAATTTCAATCCGTTCTGTAGTTTTTGAGAAATCGTGATGAGTGAGTCAGTGAGTCAGTGGGTTTTCGCTTTTATATATTATATAGATATAGATATGTAGACCTAACAACAGAAGTTTGAATTTAATTGTAATAATTCGACCACGCAGCTGAACCGCTTACGTAGGTTAGGCAAATTTCCAAAATTAAATTTATAGGCCCATGTTTTAGGGTTTCACGACGGTGCTGAATAGCTGCAAAATTGTTCGCACGTCATTCCGCATATTGGGAGTATCTTCAACACACAAAACATTGCGTGCTTCGCACGCCAACCCCCGTATTGGGAGTATCTTCAAGACACAATGCATTGCGTGCTTCGCACGCCAACCCCACGGTAGACTCCACCATATGGCTTTGAACCGGGTACTTCTATGGTATTTTACGGTTTGATCGATTTTATAGGAACCAAGCGAGCTATAAGGTCGCGTAAAACAAATGTACAGAATAACATCCTACATTTATATTTGTAGAAAAAACTCAAAAACAAATTCATTCTCGCAGGAAAAATTACAAGAAATAGTTACTTCCGGTCAAAAAACGTGCTTCCGATTGTTTGATCTTTTGGCTAACGAACTCGTCCGAGCGGTTTAGACACCCAACATGTGTACCAAATTTGAACCAAATCGGACTTAAAATGCGGCCGCTAGAGTGCGAACACATATATACATACATATATATATATGATTTTTAATGAAACTCCAAAACGTGTTCTGGGTACCATGATCGGTGCTCATTTGCTACTCCCGACCTTGGGTCTTACCATAAGGGCCACTGCAATAGCTCATTTTTCCTATGGGAATTCGCTAATAAAGTAAGTATTTTTCGTTGATTTTCGCTTGTGTTTGCTTTTAGTTTGTTAATCTAACCTTCTAAAACTGTTGGTTGCGAATAATAATAAACTGATTCTAAATTTGCTAAGTTGGTTGATATGGTGATTAATATAAAAAAACATGTGTTGTTAAGCTTTCGTTCCGAACAGTTAAAGCTAAAAATATATTTTTTTTAAAAATCCTTCCTTAGTGTGCGTCTATGACTCTATAAGAATATACCTTTAAATTTTTACTTTCTCCCCCCTATACGTAGTATATTTTTTTATTTATTATTTTAATCTACAATCAGTCAACAAACTATAATTAGATTAGATACAGTAAAAAATGGCGTTATGAAGATAGTGGAGCCACCGCCCCGCAATTCTTCCTAGTCAGACAGCATGTCCTTCCGCTTCAGTCTTCTGACGGAACATGGCGTTAACAACAGCCTTGCAAGAGGGTTAGGATGTCCCGAAAGGCGATTCATGTGATTCCTACTTCGACGAACAATTTCCTCTTGGATCGTTGGCATGTCCAGATAGTCATGGATCTCAGAGATGCGAGTATACCATGGAGGATTCAAAATAACTCGTAGAATGTTATTTTGGGCCCTCTGCATGCATTGTATAGTGGACTTGCTTGCAGTGCCCCAAAGTTCGATGCCATAGGTCCAAATAGGTTTGAGGATTAAACAATAGGCTAAAAGTTTGTTGTTAAGAGACAGAGCAGATTTTCTACCTAGGAGCCAAAGTAGGTTTCTAAAACGATTGTTGACCACATCTCTCTTGTTCCTGACGTGATTTTTCCAAGTCAAACGACGATCAAAGTAGAATCCAAGATACTTAACGCATTCGGACTGAGGCAAAATATCATTCCCTAACTTAACTGGGGCACATATCCCTTTACGTAGAGCAAAGGTAACGTGATGTGATTTGGATACACTGGCTTTTATACGCCACTTAACTAACCAGGCATTTTTAATGTCCAATTGTCGCTGCAATCTGCTGCTAGCTTAGTCTGAACTATTATTACACGAGAGGAAAGCAGTATCATCTGCAAACGTTACAACAGTAATGCCTGGTAACTGTGGCATATCACATGTGAATATATTGTACAACACTGGGCCCAGTACCGAGCCCTGCTGAACACCTGCATAGCAGAGGGCAACCTCACCATGCTTAACCTGAAAGACTCTCCCAGACAGATAAGAGTCTAATACCACGAACATCGAGTGGGGCAAAAATTTCTTGATCTTGCACAGCAGACCCTCGTGCCAGACCCTGTCGAACGCTTGCTGAACATCCAAAAATGCCGCTGAGCAGTACTCCCTCTTCTCTAAGGCCTGTCTTATAGTACGGTAAACCCTGTGAGCCTGCTCGACAGTAGAATGGTGACTACGAAATCCAAACTGATGGTGCGGAACTAAATGAGACTCCTCAAGACTCTGCATGATTCTTGGCAAAAATAATCTTTCCCACACTTTCGACAGCATAGGAGTGAGGCTAATGGGGCGATATGAACTGGTATCGCTGGGTGATTTTCCAAGTTTGTGAATCATGACTATCTGTGAAACCTTCCATATAGACGGAAAGTAGGAAAGCCTAAGTATTGAATTAAAGAGACGTAACAAGAACACAAAACACTTCCCGGGAAGTTCTTTTAGCACTTTCGGGGTAATCAGGTCAAAACGTGGGGCCTTATTATCCTCCAGCGCAGCTACTGTTCTACGAAGTTCTTTGAGTGTAATGGGCCTTATTGGTAGGCTCAGTTGGAGGTCTTGACCTAAGACATTAGCAATTTCAGGATCTATATCGTCAATTGAATCATTGGGTCTAAAGACTGAAGAGGGGTGAGCAGCAAAAGCTTCGGCCTTCTCAGAGTCAGTACGTGCCCAAGAAGTTCCTGCTCTGACAGGAGGAAAAGATTTCTGAGGCTTCTTGTAATTTTTTGTAGCCCTCCACAATGAGTATTCACCATGGGCTGAGGGTGACATATGTTCCAGCTTATCCTTGAGAGTTGCGTTAGCGGATTCAACAAGCAACTGTTTTAGCTCTTTAGATGCACGATTTAGTAGCTTTTTGTCAAGCGGGTGGTGAGATTGCTGCCAAAGTCTTCGTAATCTACGTTTTTCTTTGATTTTATCCCTAATAATTGAGGAAACCATTACCCCAGGTTGCCTGTTCTTCAACTCAGAGGAATTAGTCCATGCTGCGACGTGGATAAAATTGGTAATGTATACGCAAGCCTGGTCAATGTCATCAGCACCATTTAAGGGAACACTGAGATTCACGGCTCCATCCAGACTGTCCCTGAAGGAATCCCAATTAGTTCTACTGTTGGAGAGATACTCATATTCACTATTTCGAGTTAGAATAGTAACCATCTGCTTCCATTATCAACAGGAGAGCCTTCATACTGGCCTACGGATTCGCATAAAATTCCAGATTTACTAGATTTCTTTATAACAAAGAATATCTCTCACTTGTATACATCCATTGAATCTAGCTTCGATGGGTCGTCTGACCATTCACCTATTATTCTTACTGTTGGTACAAGGATACGTAGTATATGGAGAACGTATTGTTTTCGTAAAAATTTTTGAATTTGAATTTTTAGCGGAATCATCTGTTTTGGTGCTCCCTGAACCACAAAAATTGTTTAGTGGAATCATCTGTGTTGGTGCTCCGTGAACCCAAAAATATTTTTAGTGGAATTATTTGTTTTGGTGCTCCCTGAACCCAAAAAAGTGTTTTTTTGGTGATGTCTGTCCGTGTGTCTGTGCGCCTGTTAGGATGTGTACAGAGCTGGAGACCATACCAACTGTCCGATTTTGATGAAATTTGATATGGAGGTGTAGTTCTGGATTATCTCCAGGGGTTTTTTCCATTTTTCCAATTTTTTTATTTTTAAGGGGTTTTACCCCCCAAAATATGCCAAAAAACGAGAAAAATCTAATATTTCTAAAAAACAGCTCTAACGATTTTGATAAAATTTGGCTTATTTGTAGCCCTTAATGTACCCTATCATATGCAAAAAACAGCATCTTTTGTAAAAATTCTCGTTTAGGTAATAATAATAATAATAATAACTGATTTTTGGGGGTTTTGGGCCAAAAAGTCGGTTGTTTTTCAACATTTTTTAAAACCTTTTTTCGTGCATCTATACAGGGTTGGTGCAAATTTGTTTGAAATCGATCGAATAGTTTTAATAATAATAATAATAATATAATATGGATGTGTGTTACATGCATCTAATACTTTCCATGGTATGTCCTACTTTTGCAATTCTAAATAACCACCTCCTATGCTACTCTTGGGAAGGTATAAAGTTTCAACTGTTAGAAAGTATGTGGCAGTTATCTTATACCGTTTATTATACTTCTATCTTATAATCCTATGTAATTTCTGCTCCACGTTGTTTCTATGTCAAGTCAGGACAAATCATCTTATATTATACGAGTATAAAATATATATAATATAAATATACTTTATATTATTAATACATTATATACACTTTATATACAATTATAATTATACTTATATAATATATACTAGGGGCCCTGCCGCTGGACGCTTCGCGTCCCAACCCCGTCTCGGTCTTCGGCCTCAGATGGCTGCTTCGCTTCACTCGCAGTTGGAAAATTCGCTAAAGAATCTCGTTAATCTTTGGCTCGTTTATACATAGGAGACCGAGCATAAATCAGCTGTTTTATTTGGCAGCTGACTCAAACTAATTAAACATTATCTCCATAAGATAATATGGGAAATTTGAAGGATTATGTGCCGGAGCTTCTTTTCGGGTGAATAGCGGCTAAACGGATGATTGGATCTTAAATCTGATGAAAAATCGTTAGTGTGAAATTAAATGTTCTACAACTTTTGTATTTAACATTTTTTGCTATATCTTACCGCTTTCTTACTAAATGCGCTCAAAGTGAGAAAATTAAGAAATTGAAAAAATAGAAAAAATCTTTCCCGCCCAAAAATTGCTTCCAAAATTAAAAAATGTTAAATTCTGGCAATTTTCCCAAAAGTTTCTCGTCGAGAAATTTAATTCAAGTATAAGGTTGATGGGGGTCCGATTACGAGAAGTGCCTAATAATTAATGTCAGTGAATCAGTGAAAACGTCTAGCTTTAAGGACGTTGGGTGGAGCCTCCCTCCTCGGATGAATAGTGGCTAAACGGATGATTGGATCTTAAATCTGATGAAAAATCGTTAGTCTGAAATTAAATTTTCTACAACTTTTGTATTTAACATTTTTTGCTATCTCTTACCGTTTTCTTACAAAACGCGCTCAAAGTAAAAAAAATGAAAACATTTTTAAAATCTAAAAAATCTTTCCCGCCCAAAAGATGCTTGTAAAATAAAAAATGTTAACTTCTGGCAATTTTCCCAAAGGTTTCTCGTCGAGAGCTTTAATTCAAGTATAAGGTTGAGTGGGTTCCGATTACGGGAATTGCATAATAATTAATGTCAATGAATCAGTGTTACCATCTAGCTTTATATAAGTAGATTTTCCTTTTATTTATATATATATATTTAAAAAAAATGTATTATTAATTGTTTACTTTGATTTGTATTAATACATATATATATTAGTTCTGCATTTGAATATCGCATTCTAATACTTATTTCTTGTAGTTCAGGCCTGGTTACATATCTTACTCGTAAAACATCCTAGACATTAACCAATCATTCTTAATACTTTTAGTTTTTAGACATAGGCTATAAGTTACTTTGTACTATTGTATTGTTATTGACAACTCTATTGGTTGTTTGTAAACTAAGACCACGCCCTACCCTGTGAGAGGGTATAAATATATAGCATAACCCCTTGTCTCCTTGGTTATAATTTAGTTGTAGCACATGATTGTGTCACTAAAGATGACGACTTTGTCTTTGAAACGCGTTTGACCAATAAACGTATTTTTGTGAGAACTGTGTTCTGTATTTTATTTTTACTTTTAGAAATTCCCCTAGTGATTATGCAACCAATATTACAACTTAATATGACCCAATACACATATCGTTTCATTGTTTTTGATAGCCCACAGCAATGACTACATATCAATAAGACGAACAGTTTAAATGGGTAGAATTCAGCCCATTAAAGTAGGTATAAAAGTGTGATTTTGCATCTCGCCGTTAGGAGCGCTGAGCGCTCTTTTTGCAGACGAGTGTGTGACAAGAATGGAAAGAGAAGGAGAGACAGAGAGGTCCGACTGTTATGTGACCTTGAACGCAGATTGTTGTGTCTCAGACAAGCTTTGGTAGCGTAGCCCCATATTTGTCAATGCGATTCATTACCCACATTGTAATAGCAGTGTACTAAATAAATACATTTTAGTTGGTTTTCTTTTCTAATGTTTTTTAAGTAATGTAAGTTTGTAAATATGGTTTTAGTATGTAATATGGTTTATAGTGTAAATACTGTTAGTGTGTAAAGTAAATAGCTGCTACATTTTGCAATGCAGTCCTGTTCAAAAAGTGGAGGATCTAAATGTTCCTATAAAAACTGCAACAATACATCTGTGAAAAATAAAGACTTATCATTTTTCAGGTTTCCAGTGAAAGACAAAGAAATGTATGAATACATAAAGTTTTCTTTACTGTTGTGTTATATTTGTGCTAGAATTAATTCTCGTACAAGTCGTAGGGAATTAATCAACATAAGAATCAAAGACTTTGTGAAGTTTATTAAAATGTTTTGACAGTTAATTTTTAATGGGAATATGTAAGGACGAATGTAAAAAGAGGGTTATTAAACAGGGTGCTTCATAACTCTTGTCACACCCTTCATTGTTTTGGAATTGTTCTTGGGTACAAAGTAAACATCAAATCACTGTTAATTTGTCTAAAATCATTTTGGTTGTCCTACTGTGACCAAAATGTTTTTTTTTTTTTTAGTGCATATCTAAAAAATTACTAAACGAAATAAT
>JAGFPH010021725.1:357-13127 GCA_018207615.1 Philaenus spumarius | reverse complement strand
CAACAAGCTTTCACTTATTGAAGTCATAGAGTTCCATACGGCGGGGGAGCTCCGTAAAACAATTAGCCCAACCAATAGAGATTTTTTCTTTTTTATTGAATTTCAGTTTTAAAATTTGTTATAAAATAAAAAAACGTTATGAGGCAAGGAATTTTTGCGCATTTTTTATAAACAAAAATAACAATATATTTTGACTTTTTGGATTTTTTGTTGATATTATAAAAATTTATGCATGGATTACTATATTTCCAATGGAACATTTGTAGAGAATTAAAAAACCTGCAAAATGGTTTTTGAAAACCCCGATCGAACTGAGAAAAGTCGGAAAACGCTTAAAAATTACTATCCAAAAGTTCATATCTTTGTTAATTTATAATACTGTATTTATGGCAGATCTTTCGGAATATTATTGTTTAGTATGTGTATTTCAAACATACGGAAGATAAAATTTGTCGCATTAATAGTTTTTGCACAATTGCAGTATAAACAATTTAGACAATTATCTTGCATAATGCGGAGAAGAGAACGGCAGGCTGCTGTTTTTGACACTACCACTGCCTCTCTTGCAAATTTACCATCGGCGTCGCTAGCAAATTTACGCGTTTTGCGCTATGTTCTGAAGCATTTTTATCATACTTTATCAACCTTAAAAAAAATCAAAGAGATAAGAATTGTAGATTTTAATTTCTACTTTCAGAATCCGGTTGGTACATTTAAATCGGTCTAATTTACCTTACCCATGCTAATTGTTTACATTACGCTCGCTCATTCCCTTATGCGAACAATAAGCGTACACCTAGTTATGGAACACCCAGTATAATAATTTCATAGTCTATGTGTACCATACTTTGCTTTGAGTTATTTTAGTTGTTGCTTACGTGATCGATTGTAAGTTTTTTTTGTAATAATACGAGTATAAAGATTATTATTATTTATTTATTTATTTGTTGTTTCTCCCCCCCCCCCCCCCCAGTTCAAAATAATACCATAAAACTAAATCTTTCAGATCGTTTTAGCAGAACTGTCACAAGTATTGCCAGCAAAACAATACTTTTTATAAGCTTTAAATATCCCAAAAGCTGTACTGAACAATCTAATACGGTACCTTATTTGAGAACGGCTGAAATTATACGTTTGGTGTCAAAACATACTTAATTGTATTGCTATTTTACCTAAGTTTTTGCATATTTAGTTTTAAATATTTTACCCATTTTGTCCGATTTTATGAAATAAAGTGTTTATTTGTTAATTACTGTTGCACGCATATTTAACATTTACCTTGTAGGCCTATGGGATATTTTTTCAACACAACAAGATTTTATAATATTTCACAGTAATAGATTATCAAATCAAATTCAGGAAAACCCTATGTTCAAATAATATTAATTGGAGATTTAAGATAATTTTTATACGGTATTTGACATAATGTTTGCATTGTTACAAAAAATCATTTACTACTTAAAATTGTTTTTATATTCATTAAAAATAAATATTAAATTTATGCCACACTTTATAAATGGGTTATTAAAAACATTATCAATAATAAATCATTGTTCAACAGTACTGTAAATATAGTTGCAACGTGCGCCAAATATTGAAACATGTGCTTGCTCCCTCCACAACGAAAACTAAATTCTCTTCGTTGGGGATGATGAAAAGAAAAATTGAAAGTAGTTTGTACAAGGCAGTGCAAGAGGCAGATATATTCGCGGTCTGGTAGTGCGGCGAAATTTAAACTCTGTCTATAATGTCAGTTTCGTCTCGGGCGCTGCAAAAGACTGGTGGCGCTCCAAGTGGTTTCGATGTGAACTACCACGCAAGCGTCCGCTTAAAACCCATTAGGTTTCGCTTCTTATAGTGTTGTTTCTTCAATGTTAGTGTGCACCTATGGCCCTAGAGGAAACTACATACCAAATTTCATTCCAATCCGTTCGGTAGTTTTGAAGAAATCGTGATTTAATAACTTTGATCCCCCCCAAATTCCCCTAAAATTTCGATTTTTTTCAAAACCTTTCTTAGTGAGCACCTATGGCCCTAGAGGAAGCTACATACCAAATTTCATTCCAATCTGTTTGGTAATTTTGGAGAAATCGTGATTAAGTCATTTTTACCCCCGAAACCCACCTAAAATTTCCAATTTTTCAAAACCCTTTTTTAGTGAACACTTATGGGCCTAGAGGAAGCTACATACCAAATTTCATTCCAATCCGTTCGGTAGTTTTGAAGAAATTGTGATTTAATACCTTTGATCCCCCCCAAACCACCTTAAAATTTCGTATTTCTTAAACCCTTTCTTAGTAATCACCTATGGACCTAGAGGAAGCTATATACCAAATTTCATTCCAATCCGTTTAGTACTTTTGAAGAAATCGTGATTTAATAACTTTGATCCCCCCCAACCCCCCTAAAATTTCAAATTTTTTCAAACCCTTTCTTAGTAAGCACCTATGACCCTAGATGAAGATACATACCAAATTTCATTCCAATCCGTTCAGTAGTTTTGAAGAAATTGTTTTTTAATAACTTTGATACCCCCAAACCCCCCCTAAAATTTCGAATTTTTTCAAACCCTTTCTTAGTGAGCACCTATGGCCATAGAGGAAGCTACATACCAAATTTCATTTCAATCCGTTCGGTAGTTTTTGAGAAATCTTGATGAGTCAGTGAGTGAGTGGTATTTCGCTTTTATATATATAGATATAGACTAGTAGTCATGAATGTTTGGTAAATAAGAATAGAAACAGTAGAAATTGTTTGACTGCAGCGCGAAGTGAACTTTACACCAGGTAGGCAATAAAATAAACGGTACCAGGTACTGGCACATACTTTCTCACAAACATATTTAAATTATTAAACAGATTCACTGTGACTTCATAATTGTATTAAAGTAGGAGAAGGGATACATTAAAGTAGGAGAGTAACGAATAAATATTATTATTATTATCTAGAGAGAAAACTATTCGATTTCTTTCGAACAAATTTGCATCAAACACGTCAATTAGGTCTGTGTAGATGCACGAAAAAAGGTTTTGAAAATTTTTGAAAAACAATCCCCTTCATGGCCAAAAACCCCCAAAAATCAGTTATTATTATTATTATTATTAGCTAAACGAGAATTTTTTGAAAGATGCGGTTTTTTGCATATGGTAGGGTACATTAAAGACTAAAAATAAACCAAATTTGATCAAAATCGTTAAAGCCGTTTTTTTATAAAAAAATAATAACTGATTTTTTGCCAAAATAGTGGTTGTTTTTCCAAATTTTTCAAAACCGTTTTTCGTGCATCTATACAGTCCTACTTGACATGTCTGGTGCAAATTTGTTTGAAATCGATCGAATAGTTTTCGTTCTAGCTTTGTATACATACAGACAGACATTTTGTAAAACCACTTTTTTGGATTCAGGGGGTCCCAAAACGGATATTTCCACAAAAATCTCAACATTGATTTTTTTTTTCGATCACTATACTTTCTCTATACTATAGTATAGTGAGAAAGTAAAATGTTATCGATTTAGGGGAAAACTAAATATTCCTCTTGGTCATGTTTAGTGATTAATCTTCTTCAATTAATGTATCCATTTTCATAAAAATGTATGCATCTGTTTTCAAAAACTGTTATCTAAGTGTACATAAAATAAACGGTACCAGAAACTGTCACATACTTTCTCACAAACATTTTAAAATTATTAAACAGATTCACTGTGACTTCATAATTGTATTAAAGTAGGAGAGTGGATACATTAAAGTAGGAGAGTAACTAATAAAAATTATTATTATTATCTGAATGAGAATTTTTAGAAAGATGCGGTTTTTTGCATGTGGTAGGGTACATTAAGGGCTACAAATAATTCAAATTTTATCAAAATCGTTAGAGCTGTTTTTTTTTATTAAAAAAATAACTGAATTTTTTTGGTTTTTTGGCCAAAAAGGGGATTGTTTTCAAAAATTTCAAAACCTTTTTTCGTGCATCTTTACAGGCCTAATTGACATGTTTGGTGCTAATTTGTTCGAAATCGATCGAATAGTTTTCTCTCTAGCTTTGTATACATACAGACAGACAGACATTTTGTAAAAACCACTTTTTTGGACTCAGGGGGTCCCAAAACGGATATTTCCACAAAAATCTCAACATCGATTTTTTTGCGGTCAATATAGGCCTACTTTCTCTATACCATAGTATAATGAGAAAGTAAAAGACCTGGAGTGTTCTCCCTCATAGAATAGAATCTTATCTTATTAAACGAGCAATTCTTGTATATTTGTATATTTATAAATTTATTTCGGGGATCTCGCTAACGGCCCTAACGATTTTGATGAAAATTTGCATATAGGGGTTTTTTGACATCAGGAATCGAATGCGCTCTAGGTTTTATGTCTGCAAAAATGCGCATAAAATTTAAACTCTGAACTTTTTTTATACCACCTTTCAAGTATATAAAAAAACGGCTCTAATGATTTTAATAAAATTTGGCTTATTTGTAGCCCTTAATATACCCTTCCATATGCAAAAAAGCGCAACTTTCTAAAAATTCTCGTTTAGCTAATAATAACTGATTTTTGGGTTTTTTGACCAAAAAGGGGGTTGTTGTTCAATATTTTTCAAAACCTTTTATCATGTATCTATACAGGCCTAATTGACATGTTTGGCGCAAATTTAGGACATGTTTTATTGCGTCTAATTTATTATTATTAGCCTAGGACACAATATCGAAGCTGTTCAAAATTCTTGTAAATCTTGTAGTATTAAACAATTTTTGTCTGAAGCTGTTTTTAGCGAATTTCCATAGGAGAGTTATGGAAATGTGATCGAATTATTCACAAAAGCAACCTTTAGCGTGAGGGGTGGAAAAAGTTGTATAACTTCTTTAGGAGGTACAATATAAAACCTGTTAATAGTTATTGGAAACCTTTTAAATAAATATTAAAACGTTTGGTTCTACCAACCCTGTCTGCATGGGGCGAATGCATTTAAATTGTTTAATGCTTATGTAAATGGAACTTTGAAAATATACCTATAGGATTTTTGTACACTGAGAGTATCCACAATGAAGCTGCAATCAACTCAAAATAAAAATGTTTATTTGACGTAGTTTTTAAGTACATTTAATTCATAGAAAATAATTTATAAAAAGCCGCGTCTATTGGTGCCATTTTAAAAACAGCTGTTTCAAATGTACGTCAAGCTACAACCGTACCCAAAAGCACTCTCTGCCCACATTTTTGCTTTATACTAACGTTATTTTCCGTCAAAGAGATTACTAAACGAAATCAATAAATTATGATCTCGAAATATCATTTCGTAAACTTTAGTTTGAACTCGTACCAAAACTCTCTAACACAGGGTTAATTTGATTTAAGCTGTATCGGTTTTGCGGTAAGGAAAACTGTGAAGGTCTTCTGCCATCTTGAATATCAAGCAAGAAAGTGCATTTGGAAAGGTAAGTTGTGAGGCGAAGTACTTATTACTAGGGTAGTCTAACTTTATGTGTAATTTAGTACTTAATAATTTTACACTCTGAAATAGAACAAAATAACAGTATTTTCATTTTAAAGGTAAAGACGTCCTTTTGGCAAAAATAGGTGACTCGGAAGCAGGTTATAGATTTGATAGACCTATGTAGTCTGCCTTTATGCTCTTATCTTTCGTATTTTCAATGTAATTGGTTTAACTCTTAAAGTACTAAGGTATTCCTAGTCTATATAAAATTAAATAGTTTTCACTTATCAGTACGTTGAATGGTAAATCTACTGTTTTATTGATTGCATAATAGGGGTCAAACCTACAGTTAAGAATTTGTTGAAGCAATACAATATTTGGCACAATTTTCAGGAAGAATATCTACTGAAATTAGTTGTTTAGTAATATGTTATGTTTAGTAATATCTTTTTTATGTATGAGTATAGGCTATTTTATATGACATTTAATTTGTCTGTGAAATGTTAGAATAGGCCTAGGCTATGTTCTCACAGCTGGGCTGCAACCTAAAACAACCCTGAACCTTAACCAAACTAATTTATAGTCTCTAGTCACTGTATGTTTCCAGTTTGTAGACATATATAAGTTGGTAGCTCTTCTTGCTTTCCTAAATAAAAGGTTTAGTTGATGCTGCTATTTCAAAACATAGAGATAGGCTATGCTAAAATCTCTTGTAACACCCACTTTTCCATCTAAATTATCAATTGAAGCAGTTCTCCTGCTTTAATTCTTATGTTCTAACCACCTGCAGGCCTATATGGTTTCTTCCACTGTAAAATGTATAGTAAAATTATAAAGTATTTGTTTTACTCAAGTTATAGCAAATTTAAATTTAGAACTTATCTTCTTCAGATTTAATTAAGATAGGCCTAGGCCTACTTATCCTCATTTATTCTTTTGATAAAAAGAATTCTCCTACTTTAAAAAAACATAATTATGCGTGCTTTAATTTTCACAACCCCTTAGTAGTAATCTCAGAAATTTAGAATACCATTAAGTTACTTACCGGTACTTTTTTTATCACGTCTGCGTTAAAGCCTTAATTACAGTCTCTTGTCACATTATGTTTCCAGTTTGCGGTAATTATTCGGTATAGTGGCCTCAACTACAATCTTTTCCATATTAACACACATGTTAGAAGAGGCATTGCTATAAGTAAATACAAGAAAGTTTAGGGTCGGAAAGTGATATTTACCTTAGTAACGTGAAATATATATAAAAAAATAGCCTGGAGTTCTAACGTATAGTCTTTAGTCATAGGTATTCATTCGGATGCCTTATTCGAAGTGCGTTCAAAAGTTCCGCGGTTTGGTAACTGTAAGCACCACTTACACGGGCATATCGCCGAGTTTCTTTTCAAAAGAAAATTCAGTGATTACAATACTCGTCTACATTTCCTCTGGTGCGCTATTAGCAAGCTTTACAGTGGTGAAACCCCATCGAACGATTCCATTGAAACCGTAGCTGAAAATGATTCCGATTCAGATTATTAAGGTAAATATCACTTTCCGACCTTAACTTAAATTTTGTTGTTTTTAGTTATAGTAATGCTTCTTCTATCATGTTTGTTAATATGAAAAAGTTTGTGGTTGAGGCCACTATACCGAATAATTACGAATAATTAAATAAGTTAGTAGGCCTAGAACTTCTTACTTTTCTAAAAAAAGTCTTTCACTAATGCTAACTGAACCATAGTATTTTATTAACTCTTGGCTCATAGATTAGGCTATATAAAGTTTGTTGTGGTGAGAGTCTACGATACTCCTCCCTGATGATAGCTAAGCGCATTCTCAACCACTGTTTGAATGTTAATCTTTGAGTCTAAATTTACAATATGCCTCCATGCCATATTGTGCAAGAGATGCTAACCTTTATACACTAAAATGAAGGCCTAATCATAAAGTCTATTACCGTATGTTGTTTCAAATTTGTTCAAACTCACTTTACATTTAATTCAAACAACACAAATTAAATAATTAATTTGCATACCTGAAAAAGTGAAAAATACAAGTACAAATCTACAAGTTTTTAATGAATAAGTAATAACAATAATACAGTCAAACCTGGATAATTCGAACTTCAATAGGCCTAATTAGAAATTTTGGATACTATTCAAATTTTTTGTCTGGTCCCTAGAATTCTGAATTAAAACAATGGTAAAAAATCGTGTTTAATTCAAATTTTATTTTGGATAATTCTAATTTTAGGTACGATTGTTTTCATATAACAATAAGGTATTGACTTGTTAATGCTTAAATTAAGTGCGGGGACATCTGCTAGTGTCAGTTCTATACAGCGTTGATCGGCTCGGAGGAAAGCGAGGAAGAGATGAACGCTCAAACTGAACTCATATCACACGTAGACGCGGCAAATGCTCTTGACCTAGCCTTAGTGTAGGTTTACACCATCCGTTTTTTCCTTCCGTTGCGTTACGATTCTGTTTTCTTCTAAAAACTGAAGGGAAGGGATAGGTTGTTCGAAATGTCCGTTTTGTCATTCCGCAGTCTGTCTGTTAGTATCGCATCGCCATGAAAAATGATCGAGAAAAAAATAAAATTCGTTCGAGATAACAAAAACGGAGGAGAAAAACTTTATGAACGCAACTGGCAGGTGGTGTAACACTACTAGTGTCTAGCTGTTGTATCTAATCCTTCCTTCTTTCTAAAGGACCCGGTATCTTTTTCACCAGATACTTGTTGCAATAACTTCCTTCCCATAAAACGGATAGAAAACATGAAAGAAACAAAACAAGCTTTCATTCTAATTTGGTTTCAGGTGTTTCCATAAAGCTTAGGCTCTATGTATGTCTCTATTTAACTTATATGTATAACAATAAATGTACTTTTTCCACAAACGTCTTTTTAATTTTTCCTGTTTTTATGTTTAAAAAATCAGTATTTTCCTGAACTCTGTTCGGAATAGGTGGATTTTTGGAATAGCGGGATTGTACTGTACTGTGTATTGTACCGTATGTGTTCAGTATTTTGTAAAATAAAATTTGTGTGTGAAATCTTTGATTGCGAAGTTAATTTTGTTTTCAGTACAGTAGTAGTGTACATATATTTAGGCTACCTCTACTTTTTGAGTGAACATATGTAATTCAAATTTTTGGATAATTCAATTTTCTTCCCTGGTTTCTTCAACTTCGAATTTTCCAAGTTTAACTGTAGGCCTAATAATAAACAATTTCAAAAGTGAATGTTATGCTAACTTCTTAAAACATATTCAAACAATATTTTATACAATTTTATACATTACTTACTTAATTTTAAGGTAGGTTATCCCATTTCATCCCTTTGACTTAAAAGTACTTGAATTGCAAATATTTTTTATATTCAATTAAGAATAATGATATTAAATAATTTTAGATTTATAGTTTGTTGGAAGTTAGTGCAATTTATTTTTATTGTATAGGGGTAGCTACCCCATTTAAATCTTTTTGATTGTAGTGACGATATTCTGTAAAAAAAAACCTGGTACTAATATATTTTTGTAAATTGTGAAATTTTAGTAAAATTAGTTAATTAGTTTTTGAGAATATAGAAAAAGTAAGTGGTTATTCCTACTACAAAAGTTTAAGTTATATTGGAATAATTAGTTATTCCATTTTATCCCTTTGACTTACGTAATCAAATTGCAAATAGTTTTATATAATATCCCTTAAAAATAATATTACAAAATTTTAGTTTTTTAGCTTGTAGGAAGTTAGTTTAATTTATTATTGTATAGGGTTAGCAACCCCATTTCAACCCGGATCCAATTGTGAATCTAAATTATCCAGGGACCCACTCAAACACACACACAAAATTTCATCAAAATTGGTCCAGCCGTTTAGTAGGAGTTCAGTGACAAACATGTACAGAAGAATTATATAAGTGATGTGGAAAATGAAAAGAGACCTCTAGTCAGGAGAGTAAAATTTTCAGTGCAGGCAAAATAAGGAGTAAGGGTAAAAAATATAGAATTTTGGTTGTTTATTGATTATTGTTGCCCAACTCCTTATTTACAAGCTAATATCAATTGTAAAGTAGTTTGTAGTCGAGAAATAATCGAAAAATAATATCTAAGCAACAGATGTCAGGTCTGAGAAAAGCCTCTTGTCGTTATGGAGAAATAACATGAGTGCGACAAGAGGTCCCTTTTTGTAATGATTAACTTTGCTTGCAGTGTCTCAGAAAGTAATCTAGCGACGTTTCAGGCAACTAACTGTAGTTTTTACTAATAGTAGAACATTTTCTAATTAGTTTGATACTATTCCCGACAAAATGACCCTTTTCTTTGACTGGTAAAAAATGTAATAAAAACAGACTTAAAATCCAACAAACAACCTTTTGTATTATTGCATTAATAAAATAATCTAGAAAATATCTATCATTAAAAATCACAATGATTAAAAATTCCTTAATTATGCAAGGTTGTAGCTTACTCTGTGGTAAGCGGTTGCATAAATAATACAGGCGTTGGCATGAAATTAACAAAACTTGGCATAATTGGTATTCAAAACTTTAATTGCGTTTTTCTCAAAACTACCTGTTTCCGTAACTAATTTTCAATTGGCCATAACTTCCTTAATTTTTAAGATAGAATTATGTTTTTTGTGTTAGGCTAAATTGTTCAGAAATAACCCCTCTTTAAGGAAATAACAAAATCTCAATTTCAAAAATTTGCGACAAGAGGTCCCTTATCATATTCCGCATCACATATATAAAGCTAAACCAATCTACAGTTATAGCTTAAAATACCTTATAGGCCTACTCTCCTCTTCGTTTCATAAAAATATTTATCAGTATTTCTACGGCCAGGAAAAGGCCATACTTTTTTTGATGTAAAACAATGTTCTTCAAATAACAGCAGACATTGTTTTATATTTTACAATTGCCCTCCAACTGAATGGTTGTCTGTGCTGCTACTTTACTAGGGTAGAAAGAAAAAATACTCTCATATTTATCGACAATTCCAACTGTCCAGAGTTACAAGACTCTCCCCTACATCAGTGTTACATAGGTTTTTACAAGTAACACCAGTGACCGGTTCAACGGTAGCATGACCTAAAGAAAACTGTTTAAAAAATGTTTATACTGTGTTTTTTGTTTTTAATTTTATATGTGCAATAATTCGTGTTTGATATGTGTGTATGTGTGTGTTTGCTAAATTATGACGTGCTCACATGTGAGTAAAATTTTATTTAAATTGTATAAAACCTGATGATGGGAACTTGTTCCTGAAACGCGCGTAGTTTTACACTACAGAAAATAAGTTGCAAGACGGAAAAAAGGTATATATATATATATTAATATTATACATATACATTACTTAGTTGTTAAACTATTGCAACTGGAGACATAAAAATGAAATTTATACAGTTGGTTTTAACTATCGTTATATGTAACAGCTCCTTCCCTAAGTTGTCAAACAATTCCTCATTGCTTAAATCTCTAAAATGTTTGCGTTTGAATCTTTCCATTGTTGTTTTCAGGGTTAGAACATGGCAGGACACCTTCTATTGAGGACAGCAAGTCGTGCTGCGCGGAGGTTGCCCGGTAATTCCGTTGCTTGTGCACATTCCGCTGTTGCTACTCCCGGAGAACATCCAGTAATTGGTAAAAGAGAAGTTTTAGGTACAGGTTACAACGGAGGCATTAATTATGATGACAGAGTTGACTTTCCTTGCCCAGCTATACGTTACAAGGTTGAAACTCCCGATATTAAGGTGAGCTTTAATTTGTTTGAAATTAAGTCGATTTATGAATCATAGAAAGGATTAGTTGCCTAAGTAGAAAAAAGGACGAGTGCCAATACAAAAACATCAATGTCAACATCAACACGTTGTAACAATAATAACCCTTCAAGTAAATTATTGTTTATGAGCAGCAATAGTCTTAGCAGTACTATTTTTCACCTGAAACAGAAAAATACAATCTTGAAATTGTTAATAATTACCTTTTAAATCAGCATAGTCGATTTCTTCACCACTAAATTACTCGAGCTTCTTAAATGTTCATTTTGATCAAAATCTTTTATTACTGTCATTAGGGCCTGCCTTGCCCATAGTAATGTATTACTATTACATTTACATTTTTTATGGCGATACTGCCGAACAATCCTCATTGGTTTTAGCTTGCTTCGTTTTCATTTACATGACGTGTTTCACCTTTTTGTGTCATTATCAAATGTATGCATAGAACACTGGATAAAAACCTAAACATGATACTAATTCTGACACATTTAAAAGATAAAGTAGAGGTAATTGTGACCGGGCAGACTTCGGATAACCAAAAACTCGGATAATACGATGGCCATGCGAAAACCAATGAGGTGCGAGTCCCTGCATCATTTACAACGTTATCAGAGCAGGTCCAAGGGCAGTGGCACCCGGCGGCGGCAACCGAAGGGCTCCAAAGGTACCAATAATTTTTTTCCTTTTCATAAAACTGTTAGTAGTAAAGTTGTTTTTGTAATTTAAAGGGGAAAACAACAATAACAGAGCTAATAAACCTTTAAAAAAAACAATTTGTCTACCGAATAAAACATAAAACATGAGATCCATTGATTGTTATTACATTACTAGTAATAGTCCTCTTACTTTACTTCGGCCTTATCAACTTCGGCTGGCATCACCTCGCCCCTCGCCATGCAGAATGGTGTTTAGTCGCTGCGTTCGTTGCAATCCGGAATTAATTCTGTGCGTTAATCACAGAATTTTCAATTAAAACATCTAGAAAAATTCACATTTGTTTTTAAATTTCAAAGTTATTTTAGCTTTAGCACAATCTCTTATGTGCGATGTAAGATCTCCAACTTCCCAAAGTATAAAATAATATAGAATAGGACCATAAGTCAATTTTAGAAAGAGAGCATTTTTATTTTTAAATTTAACTTAAATTATATTACAAATGTTTTTTAGAAAGAGAGCTTAATAATTAGAAGCATTTTAAAGTAAAGGAAATAAAAATAAAAGGGCAGACAATTTTAAAGTACATTTCAGTACCGTAGAATAAAAATAAAGGGCAGACAATTTTTTAGATCAATTATTTTAAATTTAAAAGTAGGGTTTAAGAAGATAAACAGTCTATGTACTAACGCCAAGACGCGGAAATTATACGAGTTTCAAGACGCAGTTAGAAAAACAACGTCCAAAAGTCTAGACGAGATAAGCGAACACCTGCAAGCCAATTCCTGGAGAAACGGCCTACGTGCTTTCAAACTGCAAGATCGAGAAAGAAAGCACAGCTAGCAACCCAAAGAGATGACGCAACTTTGAACATCTATGTCATCAGACGTTTCTGAGGGGTG
>JAGFPH010021724.1:3111-13128 GCA_018207615.1 Philaenus spumarius | reverse complement strand
TAGCCACGAATGTCCATTTAGCCATTACTTTAATAGCCAGGTTCCCATCCCTAAGAAAATAAAATTAATTAACAAATATTTCACAGTGATTAGTAATTACAAGTAAATATATGCAGACTGAGCATAAGTGAGGTTATATGTGGATTATCGAAAATATTATGATCATTATTTTATAATAGTATTGTGGGAAATTAAGTAAGGTGAGTTTAAGTAAGGTGAGTTTTAAGGTTTTAAGAGTAAGGTGAATTGAAGTAAGGTGAGAAATATAATATTGTTCTACGTTGAGACTGGGAGAAAGATGTTATGGAGAGTTAAGGTGAGCGATGATTTATTATTGAAGTGAGGCAATAGGCCTAGGAGGTACATAAGCAATTTTGAGTATTACATGAGCGACGAGTTTTCTTTTTAAGGTGAATAAGTAAAGGAGGTGATGAAGAGATATTAGTAGTTATTAGATAATCCACATATAGCGTTTTTATTTTTGATTTAAGACATATTTTTTTTAATTTTTGAACTTTTTACCGAACCCCATTTTTTTTAACACAGTAAAACTTAATATATATTATTATTTTTTGTAACCTTAAGTTACAACTTTTGAAATAGAAAGGTCTAAAAAGTTTAAGTTATTATTGCTTTCCTCTTCTAGAGTGAATTGGAGTTTCGAATGCATTGTGTTTAGGAAGTTAATTATTATTATTAAGGGGTTGTATGGTCCGCCACCAGGACCCACTGCACCTAAACCATGAGGTCCTCTATGCCCCATGTCCAGGCAGCAGTTCACATCAAACCCGCTCTTTTTGCGAAACGAAGGAGTCCATAGGGGGCTTCCTCTCGTATATAACTGGTGTCAGGGTATCCTTGTCCCAGATATTTCTGCCTCATTGATGCAAGGGCATCACATTCGCATAGAACGTGGAAAGAAGTTTCATCCTTCTCTCCACATCTTTGACATAATTGGTTGTTCTCCAGCCCCATCAGGTTGAGGTGCTTCTTCAGAGAGTTGTGTCCCGTCAGTAGACCGACCAACAACTTCACTTCCAGCCTGCCAAGACCCAGCAGTGTTCTGCTTAGGTGTCCATCCAGACCATTAATGAAGTTGTGTGCCTGTCTCTGACCTCTTACCGTCTCTCTCCATCTGAGCAAGTGTCCCGATTGAACATTTTTTCTAACGCTTTCTTTCCCATAGCCTCTTGATATTCCTATCATTGGTTCTGGGCCCATCGGTGGAGTTTCTGCTCCTTTCTTAGCCAGTTTGTCTGCTATTTCATTCTAAGGACCATAAATAAACTGATATCCACAATAACTTGGAAATATTACTTTTGTAAAGAAAGTAGGTACACGGATTCCGTGGAAGAGTTCGAGATCTTTAAAGGTGTAAAAATTGATCCTATCTATGTCCTTAATGACAAACTATCTTTAAATCAAATTTACTTTATGACATCGCATTAAGAACAGCAAACATTTCTAAACAAACATCGTATTGCACCGCCACGACAGATAACAGAGTGGGGAGGGATTCTTAATGACAACTACATATTTCCGCAGTCTAGATTTGCCCGTTACCGGTACCGCAAGCGATATTTTTTCCAAAATAATATGCACGTGTTATTAGCGTTTGTGTGTTTTAATGATTTTATACTTATGTGACGACCTCGATTGAGCGATTTGACTGTTTTGTACGGCCTAATGATGAAAACATAATGTTTTTGAAACCATGGTAGCCTTTACAAGGTGAGTAATTAGACCACGAGACGGTGTACTGCAAGTACAAATTTCTTATACATAAAACTATGTAGTGGAGAGGAATGATATTGGGGAATACTGGAGATTCAACTGTTAGTTAATCTGATACTTGCATTTGTGTATTAAAAACATTACCCAAACTTTAGGAAATTATATATAGGAATAAACCTAAAAATAATTAATAAAGAAAATGAAGTATTTTAAATTAAAACTATTCTGAACCACTGTTTTGAGTTGAGCGAATTTCTAAAAGTAAGTTTTTATATTTACTATGTAGTTAGTTTCAACCCACTATTTGGGAAATGGGTCTACTTACGAAGGTGCTTAAAAGCTACCTGCGTATATGAAATATATTAGTAGAATTTGTTTGCACCTCAGCCTCTAGTCCCAGTAACATGCTGCTTCATGCCGCTCACAGTGACGAAAGTACACATTAACACTCCAGCTGATTTGAAGGTTAGGTTTCTAATTTATTTATTTGAAAATGAAGTATAAAAAAATAGCCTTAATTTTTAACTTACAGTATCTAGTCATAGTATGTTTCCATATTGTTAACCCTTTTAGGACCATACATTTTTCGGGGGGTGTGTAAAAACTGTGAACTGATTTTGGGCAAGTGGTGGGGGGAGGGGGGAGGTGTAAGCTGTAAACATAGACATATTTGGGAAGTGTTTGTTAAAAAGTCACAAAAAGTTTATTAATAAATTGAATTTTTTTAAAATTGAAGATAAATAAATGGACTTTTTAATAAATGAACATATTAGTTGAAATAATTTATATTTTTTTTAAACGCCAAAATTGGAGAAAAAATAGAAATTGTGTATTAAAATTTTCCTATTTTCAAAACAAAACAAAAATTTAGTGTGGGAAACTTTATTTTTATACTTTGTATTATGTTTTCTATAAATCCTGAAAATTTCATAATTTTATAAAATCATAAGCTTATAGAATTCTTAGGTCAGACAGCTAATCGACACATAAGGGCAGAACATTAATCCTAGGCCAATTTTGCGTTTTGCAAGCAGTTTTTCAAAAATTCGCCAAATATAGTAAGTCTAATTATGTTCCATAGCTTTTTTGTAGAAAAAGGTTCAAAGAATTCACATATGCCAGTAAAAAATTTATGGATGAAAAATGTTCGAACGTATAGCTCAGGAAACAAAAAATGATCAGTAATGGAGAAAAAATCACCTTTAGGCCTACATTAAGTAGTAAATTAGTTTTGTATATTTTTTTAAATGTGCAATAGTTAAGCAATTTAGATTTAAATAGACATGTATCCATCGTATCCATAGACCCTTCCATCGTTTCGCCCTCGATACTATTGTGATCCGCGTCCACGTCTTCTGTTCGGCGGGACGAATAAATGTAATGCAAGCCTTGTGACTCACGAGCTCTCTGAGTTATAGTGACTTTTATTCTCAAATTGTAGTTTGACTCTTTTTCCATTTTAATTTATAATGATGGTAAAAATTTAATTTATTTTACAATATATATTTATTACTATTATATTTACTTATATTTTATAATAAGGAGTTATTTAAGGTTGACTTGGGAAAAGCCGTCATGTTGGTCGCCAAATTACTATAACATAACATTTATTTAAATGTTATTCGTTAATCTTTGGGAAGCTTCACTTACAAATCTTAATTATCAAAATTACAAATATATCACAGTAATAAACTTACATTACCTGATACATATCTTATCTAGATTATATATGGTAAAATAATTAAGACACAATTAGCAGTAAAAGAAATTTGGATTCTTTAATCAACAAGTAAAAGAATTATTTTCAACATTAATTAAGATCGTTTCGACATAAAATCCCAATTTTAAGTTTATTTATACAGGGTGTCCACAAAAACAAATTTTCAAAATTCCCGTATATTTCCCGCATTTTCCCGCCAGCAAATAGCACATGTTTTAACTTTGCTATTCACGATACACTTCACATTATTTATATATGTGTGCTTTTTAATGTAAATATCCATTTATGAAAGCATAATACAACAAATAAATAATTTCTATAATCAAAGAATAATTATATTACACAATAACTTGAAACACACTGACATAAGTGAAGTGACGATAAGAAACCAAATATCCAGGAAATAAATGAAAAACAAGATGGAACACTTTTTCAAGACATCGGCTCGTGCGAGTCATCGGTTTGTGTTTTTTTTTATATATAACTATCAAAATCGGGTTTCCCATACCCAAAAACATATAAAACAATACCCAACACTGTATTTTTAAAATGTTGACCCAAAAACGTTATCCTGACACGCTACGACTCTTTAACTGTCAAAATCGGTTTTCTCATACCCAAAAACATATAAATTGATAACCCACACTGTATTTTCAAAATGTTGGTCAAAAATCGTGACCCCGACTCGCAACGACTTTCTAACTGTCAAAGTAGGTTTTCCCGTAGCCAAAAACATATAAAACAATACCCTACACTGTATTTTAAAAATTTTGACCCAGAACGTGACCCCGACGCGCTACGACTTTTGAACTGTCAAAATCAGTTTTCCATACCCAAAAACATATAAAACAATATCCCATACTGTATTTTGAAAATATTGACTACAAAAACTTGACCCCGACAAGCTACGACTCTTTAACTGTCAAAATTGGTTTACCCGTTCCCAAAAACATATAAAACGTTACCTCACACTATATTTTAAAAATTTTCAAAATGTTGACAAAAAACGTGACTAAGACACGCTACGACTCACGCTTGAAAGCACAAAAGCTTTTCAACCCTCCGCAATAAAATTACGAAGATTTTGGCACCACTAGAAGTTTTCTGCGACGTCTATGAGTGCATATATCGTTTTAACAGACAAAAATTATCGCATGATTTCAATACTTCGGCGTTTTAATGGGAGCCGAAGTAATAAATAAAATGTGATGATGTTTTGTGGTTGATGTAAACAATAAAACATACGTCCTAGTAAGATGAAAGATATCTTGCACTGCGCAATTAAGTTAACCTCTACTCATAAATAAATATAGTTCTTGATTCGAGGGCTGTTACACTACAAATAACAGTATAAAACATAATTTTAATGTTTAGGATACACAACTACATTTTCTATAGCTGTTCGTTCAGACATGATACCCAGAGTATTAATTATTTAAAATACAATTTATTTGCCTTAATTTTATAAAACGATGGCATTCAAATGCAATTTAATATACAAAAGGGTATTTCCGCGAGAAAACCTACTCCCGAGAACAATAATTTGTTCTTGTTTCTATAATATAACCGGCGTTAAAACTTAATTTGAAAAACAACGGCTAAGGTGCACGAAAATGTAATTTAGATGACAGTTGTAAATTCGTAAATGTGGAAATTAAATGTCGTTAATTGTTGAAAGGAATATTAATTTGACCATGCAGCTGAACCGCTGACGTGAGTTAAGCGAATTTCCAAAATTAAGTTTATATGTTTTAGAGTTTCAATCAACCATTTGGGAAATTTATCAACTCACGAAGAAGCTGAATAGCTGTGTGTACGAAATATATTAGTAGAATTTGTTTGCACCTAAGCCTCCAGCTTCAACTCACGCGCTGCTTCGTTCCACTCGCAGCAGAAAAACTCGCTTTGCACCTCAACCTTGCATCCTCGGGTTATGAACTGCTTCGCTCGCAGTGTATAAACTCGGCCTTCGGCCTCTGATCAGAAAATTCTCCACATGGATTTGACCCGGGTACTTAATGGTATTTTGCGTTTTGATCGATTTTGGGGGAACCAAGCGAGTTAAAAAGTCATGTAAAAAAACAAAATGTGCAGAATAATATCATATGTTTATTTTTTTAGATAAAACTCTAAAAAAAAATTTATTCTTGTACGAAAAATCTCAAAAAATAGTTACTAGTGGTCAAAAACGTGCTTCCGGTTGTTGGATTTTTTTTTTGGTTAAGGAACTCCTCCGAGCGACAACCAACGTGTGTACCAAATCGGAATTAAAATGCTGCCGCTAGCGTGCGATCACACACACATCGGTGCTCATTTACTACTCCCGTCCTTAGGTCTCACCATAAGGTTCACTGCAATAGCTCATCTTTTCTATAGAAATTCGCTAACCAATTTAATCAAAAGGTATTTCGTCGGGACTCCCACAAAAAGCATAAATCACGGATAACGAAAATGTCCAACATTTTTAATTATTAACCCATCTAAATAAAGAGAATTACTGTATTATACTTTTAATTAATTTTGTTACCGATTTATAAAATTACCGAAGAGTGCAGTAGACACCCTGATTCTACAAATAGACACGATTATTAAACGAATTCGTAGGTGGTTGACCTTGAGCCTACTTTACCTTCCCGTGTACAATTAACTAAGCCTAAACATGAATAAAAATAAAAGAAGAAGCATTTACTCAACAAACGAAACAATTGCCTGAATATTTTACTTTGGAAAATGTTTACATGCATCAAACTAAAAATGTTTTCTATTTTTCCCATTCATATTAAATTTGTTGTTAAATGCTGAATTGTGTTGAAATACAGGGGATGTGATTGCAAATATGGAACACCGGAGATTACTTTCAAAATATGGATTCTCCGTCCTAAATACGGAGAACTGGCAAGTCTGGATTAAAATATAAAACAGTTTATTTATTATTTTTGTTTAACTGTTGTTTTAATTGTGATTTTTATTATAACAAGTAAATTGTGTGTTATTTTATTTGTGAGTATGTAATAATTTACAAATACAGTATATTTACTTGTTTTATGAATATGATTACTTATTAAAAGTGTAATTTCACTCGAGTAATGGTTTGTTTAGTAATATACAGTAGGCATACGTGAATAAAAGTAGTCGGAATCAGTACTTCAAGTAGCCGTACTCGTTGTAACGAATATAGAGAAGTAACAACTTAGCCCACCTCTATCACTGACACATACACAGGTGTCCGACCGGCAAATGATTACCAAGTAGTCGAAACCCGGTTTCGAACCCCCAGTGCAAATAGCACAACCTATCCATCCACCCCCTTTACACCCAAAGATTGTCCTTGTACGCGATCTCATCAACGCATATTCACAAACAAATTCAAGTTATTATAATTTCCATAGTGCCTTTTGATTGCTTTGTAATAATGTTTATTACTAGTACTTACATCAAATAGCAATCTTGAGTTTAGTATATTTTAATAAAGTATAATAAATATAAAGTATTAAAATATACTAAACTCAAGATTGCTACTTGACGTAAGTACTAGTAATAAACATTATTACAAAGCAATCAAAAGGCACTATGAAAATTATGAAGTATGCGAGTCACGCAAAAATTGCCTATAAATACATGAACACCATACTACGTATACATTACACTACTCTCAACATAATGTTTAATAAATTCTGTGCTTTTGACTTGTACAGCAGTACCTGAACTTTTATGTTTATTTATTTATGTGTAATGTGTGTCAGTGTCAAGGCGTATTAAAGAAGGTTTATGCATGCGCAGCTTCTCCCTCCACTCCAGATAACCCGTGTGCTACAGTCGAAGCTCCAGTCTAGACTCCTTTGCCATATTTACCGCGGAAACCTGTACGACCTTCAAGCTTTTTTGACGTCAAATTATGTTATTAATTATAGGCAACATTGTAATAAAATTTCTTATAATTAATAACCATTAATTATAAAGACTTTTGTGCCGTGTTTGGCTGCGGTAACTCAAACAAAAAAGACAGCTTTTTACGAGTAAGGTTTCATCGATTCCCAAGAAATGTTGACCTACGAAATAAAAAGCTACCCTATCCCTGATTAACATAGGCTATAATTCATTTTAATACAAACATTTTGTATTTCAATATTTGTAAATTTAGTCGGAAAAAATCTTAGGTTAGACCTAGAATGATGAACCAACACATGTATTTACATTCATTACCACAGCGACCAATTGAATAAAATGACTGTTTGCTCCAATATTTCCATTAACAGCTGATTTCATACTTTAAAGCAATTATTTGTATTTTTAACTTTTAGGTTAGGTTTTTATTAAAGTGTAGACCTGAACCTTGCTGGTTCTTTTAACCTTTATTATAACTGCTGTTATAAAATATACGAAAAATTTGATTTGAACTTTTAACATTATTTACCATCTTAGCTTTGGGGTTATTATGAATCCTAAACAATTATTATAAAGAAAACATAAAATTATTATGTGTTAGAAGGTTCCAACGAGGTTGGCGTGCGAAGCACGCACGGGTTTCCCCTATTTTTGTGTATTTTAGATTTATAACTAAAAAATTTTGTAGTATTTTTCTAAGTCCCTTACTTTTGAAACTTTGGTTTACCAATTTGTTTTTTTTTTCCTTTTGAAACGCAAAAATAGTTAGAGAAATTTGTTTAAATATTTTGTTTACATGGCAATGTTCTCCATACTTTCCTGAACAATAAAATGTATAATAGTGTACACTTTACTTGAATAGGATACATTATATCTAAGTAATAATGACAAGTGTACAAGCAGTCTAAAAGTGCCTGAGGCTTAGATGGTTAAAACATACCGTATATTTTTAGAGTATTAAAATTGTTTTATGTTCGAAGTGGACAGAATTTAAGCCGTAACTGAAATGCTGTTGTATGTTATTAAATAATTTTAAAGAGCAACAAATATAAAATATTGGTGGTACAAATTATTTTATTTATTTGATGTATAACTCTTTCAAAAAATATATATAGCGCTAAAATATGCTAGGATACAATTACAATTTTAAAAAATAATTACAAAATTATTTTAGAACAGTAAAAAAAATAAATATTTGTTAGTAATCAAATTTACGATACATAAGTAATCCCGTGACAAAATTTTGACATAAGTAACTTAATCTAGGGTTAATAGTGAAATAAAACTCAATGTTGTATTCACCACGACTTTTTACCTATCACCTAGACTATTATTTTTTAAATTATTTCATTGATAATTAATATTTTTAATTTTATATTAACCTTTTGCACTCTATTTATTTGTCACTTGGCTGCTCCACCAGCTCCAATTAAAATATGACTGTTTGCAGAATTATTTTTGTAAATTTGCAAAAAAATTCCTATAAATAGTAAACATAAGTTATTATATATCATTTTGTTCGGAATAAAACAGAGAATAAGGAAAAAATTGTTGAAAGATTAAATAAAAAAATTTTCATTGAGTAGGCCTATTTTGAATATAATCGGTCAAAAAAATCAATTGATTATTTTGTTTTGTAATGAAATTAAAAATAAGAATAATAGAGTTTAGAGTTTTTAAAATACTTTATTACACTAAATATGACCATAATAAATAATTTAAAAAATATTCTTGAGGTTTAACAATATTTTTTTATTGAGTAGGCCTATTTTGAATATATTAGGCCAAACAAATAAAAAAAATATGTTTTTTTTATGAATTTAAAAGTAGTATTAAAAATGATTAGAGCTTTAAAAATAGTTTTTACATTAAATATGTCTGTTTAAGTATGTCAATTGTATTTATATTTATTCAAAAATTTATTTTAACAATAAAATTTTTGCGAAATAATGGTGCATAACCACGTTAACGTATAGTTTAAACAGTTGCCATTTCTCAACATAAAATAAAACAAAAACGAGATCTTTACATTATTTACATTAACAAAATTTACACAAAACTGCAAAATAATAACGTACAGTAAAAATAAATACCACTTGAAAAAGCGTAAACAAAAGTTACAAGGCGCAAGATAAAAGACGATGCTATTTGTATTTCTTGATCATGACTGGCAAACAGCTGCTCAACTTCAGAGAGATATAAAATATATTCAACAGCCAATATAATCTGTCACTGGTTTCTAAACTGTTTTAACAACATTGAAGTCTCATTAGACCGAAAACCACAGATTCTACACTTGTTTAGAACATAGAAATCATATTAAAACGTGTGTCGGAATGAGTCCGACAGTGGAGCGCAACGGCAAATTAGCGATGTCGGACTGAGTTCGCCTAAGGAGCGCAAAAGGTTAATAAGTTTATATTAATTTTTATTTATTATTTATCCTTGGGTAGGCTAACTAAACAATCACAATTTTAGATGATTTCAATTTTTGAAAAGTAAATTTAGTAGCCTACTAGTACTAGTAGGCCAATTATAAACATAACAAAACCAATTAAACTTTAAAAATCACCATCTTATTGAGGGTAAAAGGTTTTACCCTATATAGCTACTTAAATTTGTCAACTCTTTCATTCATATTTATACATTAAACAAAATTTACCTGTTCACAACAATGT
>JAGFPH010021723.1:0-13129 GCA_018207615.1 Philaenus spumarius | reverse complement strand
AAACTCACATACAATACGATTGTAGTTTGCTGTTTAGGGTGTATGTGTGGTGCAAGCTCACATACAATTGTCGTTCGTTGTTTTAGGATGTATGTGTGGTAAGAACCTACATACAATAGTTTTTGAGACAGCATAGTGTATAGGCGTGGCAAGCAATCTGATCACGTCCGCGTCGTACCATCCCTTCCCTACCCCCACTTCCTCGGCTGTGATGAATTTGGTCCTAATACCATAAAAGCTCGTCTCTAGGATTAGGCCGCACTGAGCCATCTCCTTACCCCCTCCATCCTTGACCCCTGGAACGAAACCCAGCCATTGGCCGGAGTATCCGAGGCAAAAATTTTATTTTGTGAGGGCCAAAGAATTTCCCTATAGGGAAAAAGGCATCACAATATCCAGTAACCATCAAATTCATATCCTGTTTTTGTAGATAAGCACCCAACCAAATATTGGTGGCACTCCTTTTGTCAAGAAAGTGGGCTTGGGTTTAAAATGCAATATTTGTGTATCAAATACTGCATAACAAAATTGTTTAGTTTTGAAAAATTTTTCACATTGCACTTATCTTTGTATTCAAACTTTGACCTCAGGTAAAACATATAAATTTAGTGATAACAAAATAATTTTCTCTCCAATGATTAAAAGGTGTTACTGTATTACAGCGGTTCCCAAACTTTTTCTTTCCGCGACCCATTTTAGCCCATACGTTTTAGCAGCGACCCCCTAAAAATAACGTGCATCGTTGTGAGCAGCGATGGGCTGAGAGAGCGCAGGCGTCTGTGAGAGGGGGGACAAAGAAGGAGGGGCTAGCTATTGCAGAGGCAGTGGGTGGGGCGGAGGGATGGAAAGCATCAAGTCCAGTTCGAGTTGAGCAGTGGCTCGAGCACGTACGTATATTTTGTTTTGTTCGCTCACGTATTGTTTGATTTTGTTCTAATTATGGATAAGTTTGTTAAGCGTGCAGGGCCTTCGACTTCTCATGATGATCATGAACAGAAGAGGTTAAAGGTGAGAAAGTATAGTGACAGTTATATTAAGTATGGATTTACGGTGCTCGGAAATCGGCCTCAGTGTGTTATTTGCAGGGAGTTGTTATCGGCCGAGAGTATGAAACCTTTCAAGATGATTCGCTATTTAGAAATTAAACATCCCAGTTTTAAAGATAAGCCAGCAGATTTTTTTGAACGTAAGTTAACTGCTTTAGATTACCATAAAAATTCAGTAGTTCAGTTAAGTGGAAATAATATGAGCACAAGTGCTTTGCTAGCATCGTATCAAGTGGCTTTACGAATAGCAAAGAAAGGTGTGCCGTTATTTAAATAGCGCGCCACTAATTGAAGCAAAAAGCTCTCTGATTAAACTTAACTGCTTCCCTGCCCAATACACTGAACGCCTACGGTACCTAGCGGATAGAAGACGTAACTGAGAAACAGCTGATTGTTAACATAGCACTGCGCATGCGTGGATAAAGGCAAGAAATGCGAGCCTCCGTTAGTGATGCCTTTTGTTAATCAACCTTGAACTTGGAGACCTTCGTTCGGACACAGACAAAAAGACTTAAAAACCGCATGGCGACGTGAACCTTTGCAAGATGCGAAGTGTACGAGAATCAGTAAAATTTTAAATCTAAAACTAGTCTTTCGAAGGTGCGATATTTTGCTATATAAATGATAAAGACTAGTTACGTCGCGAAGGTCTTTCGCGAACGCCGAGTTTCGTTCGTTAGTTAAACATGTGATTTTGTTAAACACTTTGACATCAATTGCCAGGTAATCATTTAAACCATTTCTTAATTAATTTTACCATCTGAGTTGCTATATTAATTTGTTATGTTGTAAATTTTAACTATAATTATATATCTGCAGTTACAGAATAATTTTGTTAATCCATAAGTAAATTTAAAATATACGGCCATTTCTATACAGCCAATAAGCCTTCAGAAAATTTTAGTTTAAAAAACAGTTGCCTTTTGTGCTAAATAAAGGAGAAATATGTTAAGTAAGGCCATAGTCTCTGTTCAGATTTTAGTGTTATTAATTTTATAAAACAATATGCTACCATACAGTTTCTTGCACGAACAAACATTCAGTTTCTTGCACAATATTACAATTATGTTTTGCACATGCTTTTTGTACTTAACCTTTTGGTTCTGAAACTAAAATTTTGTTGTATTTTGTTTCATAGTTTACAACTGGTCCAAGAAAGACTCGCAAAATTGAATAAACTTAACCTTTTGAAAATTTGTGCCTTCAGAAGAACTATGAGTTTAAAAATTCAAAATTGTGATATTTCAGTGAAAATTAATGGATAGTTATACATAATTTAAAATACTAAATACATGTTTGAAAATTAAATTTTGATAAAGGATTTATGTAAAATTTTGTTTAATTAAATATTTGGAAGGGACCGCTAGCAAATTTTGGAACTACAACCCCAGGGATTTCATCTTAAAATTCTAAAAGTTTTGTTTTTATTTATTATATGAGAGACGTCTCACTGAATTATTAAACGCCATTATTTTTATTATTTAATTTCACTTAGTATTAAGGTTGGCCAACAAAACAAGAGTTATTAATAAATCCATGGTACTATGTATTTAATTTTGTAATGTTGTAAAAGGTAATAAATTGTAATAAATCTTGTATTATAAATGGGGAGGGTTTTTCTAATTTTACTTTAGGGGAGGGATCTTTTAAATATAATTAAAATCAATATTGTAAATGTAAACTTTTTCTTAAATTTTCTTTTTTTTATTATAACTAAGGGCATATAAATTTTTAACTTTTACTTAAGGGCATATAATTTTTGAATATCCGTCTACAGTTAAAGTAATAAACAAACTGTTGTTATACGAATTGTATTTATTCTATTTCCTGTAAATAGCTAACTCCGGTGTTCAGTATCAACTTTAAATAAGGTAAGGTTACAGATCCTTGCTGTACTTGGTAAATCTTTACTTCTTGTAGGATTGTATGTACCATCTTCGTCTTAGCCCAGCACGCATTCCAATTAGTTGTCATTATTCTTTAAAAATGGTACAAAGGTAAACCACACACGATTGCTGAAGAGCTCATTCTACCTGTTGCTCAGGATATGGTTTCAACTATGATCAGCCCAGATGCAGCTAAGAAGCTTTCCACCATCCCTCTGGTGGGGAGGCGCATTACCGAGATGGCTCAAGACATAAAGGCTCAGTTGAAAACAAAGTTGCAGAAAAGTGAGTACTTTTCCATTTAAGTTGACGAGTCTACGGACGTGTCGAGTTTGACGCAGTTTATGTGCTTTGTTCGCTTTGAGGGTGACGGTAGTGTGGAAGAAGACATTTTATTTTTCAAACTTTTGCCTAACCACACAACAGGTGAGGAAAGGTTTAAAATTTTCATGTCTGCAACCAATTCGCTTCAAATTGACTTTCAAAAGTGTATTTCAATCTGCAGTGTTGGTGCCAAAGCAATGACTGGGAAAGACAGCGGTTTCGTGAGACGGATGAAAAATGTCATGCCTAATGCCACTTGGGTTCATTGTTTTCCGCATCGCCAGGCATTAGCTACCAAGGTCATGCCCACTAAGCTAAAAACAGTGTTGAACGAAACTGTTAAGTTTTATAATTTTGTAAAAAGCCGGCCATTACAGTGTCAACTGTTATCACAGTTTTGCGAAGAAATGGAGGTACAGTACAAATGCCTCTTGCTTCACACAGAGGCAAGGTGTCTGTCACGAGGGAAGGTGTTTTCTCGAGTGTTCGCTTTGCGCTCTGACCTTAAGATATTCTTTCAAGTTGCAAACAAAGACCTTGCCGGTTTTTTGAGTGACAATGAATGGCTGTTAAAACTTGCTTATTTAGCGGACATATTTCATCATTTGAACGATCTCAACGTTTCCTTGCAGGGAAGAGACAAAACCATACTTTTTCCACAAGACAAAGTCAATTCGTTTTTAAGGAAATTAGCCACTTGGTCAACCAGGGTTGAGAAGAATATATTTGAAAACTTTGAACTGACAAATGAGCTTATCACATCCCTTGATCGAAGCGATGAATACTATCCCGACATTGACAACCTGTCCAAACTGGTTACTACTCACTTGCAAGGTCTATAAGTGCAGATCCTTAGCTACATTCCTGAGGATCAACACACCGGTTGGAACTGGGTGCTTAACCCCTTCAACGAGCAGGCTGTGAACGAGGCAGACTTAAACCCACTTATTCATGACAAACTCATCGAGCTATCCTGTAATAACACTTTGCAACTGTCCTTCAGCACCCAAGATGTTGACAAATTCTGGCTACAAAGAAGAGCTGAGTATCCAAGCTTAACATAAGTGGTTCTGAGAATCATCATGCCCTTTGCAACATCCTACCTCGGCGAACTCGGATTTTCTACATTAGCAAACATTAAAACCAAGGAAAGAAATCGACTGGACGTAAAAAACGACCTGATTGTATGTGTTTCTAAAACTAAGCCAAATTTTAACAAACTTGTTGACAGAAAACAGGCCCATGTTTCTCACTAAAGAAGTCTTTTTTACTTAGAAATGTATTAACAATCACATATAAAAATTATTAAATGGTTCTGTTTTGTTTTGACAAAATCTGTAAAATATATTGATATTTTGTAAATGTACAAAGTTATTTAATTTAAAATTCCCGATGGCCGTCTTAAGTTTAAGTACATAGTTCAACATTATTTGTATACATCTCGCGACCCCTTTCCGAACGGCCCGCGACCCCCCTGGGAACCGCTGCTGTATTAGAATATGTAAAGAGTATTTTTTTAAATTCCTACTTTTAATAAAATTTAACAGCCTCATTTCTTTTACAAAAGTTCTTGAGAAGTTGTACTTTATTTGAGATTTTACTTTATGCAACTTAGTCTAGCGAAGACGGACGCAAATAAATTGAAAGTCAGTAACTAGGTCTTTATTACATAACCAACTTGGCTAGAGGTTAGAATTGTTCCCCTCGGACCTCATGTTAGCAATTTACAAAAACTTTTGTGTTACTAGTACCGAAAGTTATAATATCAATTTACTATCTAAAGTTAGTAAATAAGACAAATTTGCAACCTACAATGATAGGTAAAAAAGTTTAGGTAGTCAAATATTTTTAAATTTTCAGATCAACATTGCCTATTGAATCTCTTCACTAAGGTTACAACTTATTGGATGTATAACATATTAAGTTCTTTATCAATCATATGTACACCACATGACAGTAGTAAGGAAATGGGGCTTCCAGGACAAAAATGAGTCATCACATTCCATTCCATATATGGGCATAACACCATATATGGGCATCACGTAATTAGATCACTTCCGGTCACGTAATTAGATCACTTCCATATATGGGCATATTACCATATATGGGCATCACGTAATTAGATCACTTCCGGTCACGTAACTAGATCACATTCCATATATGGGCATATTACTATATATGGGCATCACGTAACTAGGTCACATTCCGTCACGTACAAGGTCACATCCGGTCACGTACAAAGGTTACTCCCGGTCATGTACACTGGGCACGTTCAAGGCCTCACGTACAAGGCCACACGTCCACCGGCTACATTCTAACACGTTCAAGGTCTCACGTACAAGGCCGCATCCGGTCACCGGCTTAACACGTACAAGGCCACACGCACATCCGGTCACGTTCACCGGCTGGACACGTTCAAGGTCTTACGTACAAAGTCACTTTCAAATACACATTCTAACACGTTCAAGGTCTCACGTACATCCGGCCACATTCTAAGACGTTCAAGGTGGGTGCAAGGTTTTACCCACATCCGAGCACGCACAGCTGTGAGTGTTAATTAGACAACACTCCTTGGATCACAAGAACGTTGATGGAGAAGTATAGTAGTGTTGGCATCGGTGTATAAAACAGTAAGTGTTTTTATTATATAATGAGTAGAAATGAAAAACTTAAATTTTTTAAAATTACGGAAAATGCTTATCCTCCAGAAAAAATGTCTCCTTTTGCTGCCGGATTTGATCTAAGAAGTGCTTATAATGTAATTGTAGCAAGTCATAATAGAAAATTAGTAAAAACTGATTTGGTAATAATAGTTCCAGACAATTGTTATGGGAGAATTGCTTCAAGATCCGGATTGGCGAAGAATTATTTTATTGATGTTGGTGCCGGAGTAATTGATAAAGATTATCGAGGAAACGTTCAGATATTACTTTTTAATCATTCGGAATTTGATTTTGTAATAAAAAAAGGCGATAGAGTAGCACAGTTGGTTTGTGAGGTGATAACTTATCCTGAAACTGAAGAAATATTTTCAATTGATAAAACAGAACGAAATTGTGGGGGTTTTGGTTCAACTGGAATTTAATATGTATTTAAAAACGTTATTTGAACTATCTGCTATAGAAATATGTAAGCAAGTTTTAATAGAAGATATTCATATAGATGAACTTCTATTACCAGTTTCTATTAAACAACATTTTAAAGAAAATTTTTCAATCTATTTAGTGCAAGTGAAATGTAATATCAAGGGGTATAGGTTTTTTGATATTGATTTTGAAAATATTACTACTACAGATTTTTTTATGCTGTTGAATCTAGGTTCTGTTTCTGATGTACCACCATTCATTCTTCGTCGAAAATATTATTCATTCAATTCAAAACGTCCTCATGCTGGTTTTGATCAATAGTTGGAGATGTATTATTAATAAAAAAATTGTGTTGTGTATAAAACTTTATTATTTCAATTACCTAATACTGAGAGGTTCTAAAAAGGGTAATATATATTTAACTAATGCCAATGGTTTTTGAGTCTCATTACATGATTAGCTTGCAAACAGAGAGATTCATAAAATGTTTATTTTTTACACACTTCTTTTCTATTTGTTACAAAGTGTTGTAGCAGAAGAAAATTGTACATCGTTTGCTATAAAATACCTTACAGATTACGGCTACTTATCATCTTCTTCGGACAATGCTTCAGATATTTCGTTTATTGATATGAAGACTGATGCTTTATTTAGATTTCAAGAATATTATAATATTACAGCCGACGGTGAACTTAACAATCAAACTTTGGAGTTGATGATGTCTAAAAGATGTGGTGTAGAAGATGATGTTTTTAGTTTTAGAACATCGTCAAAATGGCATAAGAAACAGCTGCGATGGTATTACACGGCTGCGAATAAGCAATTAACAGACTTAACTGAATTAGCTTTTAAAGCCTGGGAAAAGTATGCAGATCTAACATTTATCCACGACAGACAGAATCCCGATATATTGATTTCTAATAAAAAAAGGAGGCATAAGTTTCAAAAAGATGGTTCTAATTGTCCATATGATTTAGATGGTCGCGGTCATGTTTTAGGTCATGCATTTTTCCCTACACAAACAGGTTCTATGGTTGAAATTCATATGGATCAGGATGAAGCTTGGTGTTTGGAAAGCGAAATTGAAAAATGTGGTGACGATAAAACAAATTTACTTTCGACTTTAATTCACGAAATTGGACATTCCTTAGGAATTTCGCATTCCAACGATAGAGAATCGATAATGTACGCATTTTACATAAAGTCTGCTTTAAATCTTAGTGCAGATGATGTTTTAGCGGTTCAAAGTTTGTACGGCCCAAAAAAAGTTGAAATCGCCACCACTACAACTACTGCTACTCCACAACCGCTGGTGCCTACAACACCAACACCACACAGTGTAATAGAACCCAATTTATGTAAATCAAATATTAACACATTTTTAATAATCAATCAAGAACTCTACATTTTCTATAAAAAATGGTTTTGGATCAGTCCACTTGGAAGTGGGGAGGAGAAAATTGGTAAACCACAATTGATAAGAGATTGGTTACATTTTTTACCTGCAGATTTTGAAAAATTTGATTTTATCTATCAAAGACCAAATGGACATGTTGTACTGTTTATAAAAGACAAGATATATATGTTGGAAACCCCCTCACTACATCTTGAATATGGTTACCCAATTAATTTACAATCACTGACTAGAAGAGCAAATATAAGAATCCAGGGTGTCGTCAACTCTTATTTAGGCAAAACTTATATTTTCTTTGATAATAACTATTATATGGAAATTGATGAATGCCAATTCCAAGTTTCAAAATACGGACAAATTTATAAAAGTTTTTCAGGTGTACCTTCCGATTTTGATTCAGTATTTAGGTTTACAAACGGAAAATTATATTTCTTTAAAAATAATAATGTTTTCGAGTATGACGAGTTTGTAAATTCAATAAGCGCTGTGAAAAAGAACGATTTATCGATTTTTGGAATTCAAAATTGTTTAGACACAAAAAATAATACAAATATTTTAACTCGCATAAAAAATATTATTGACTCTCATCTAGTCAGTTAAATGGCTACTGTCGACAAGAACACACCTATGGAGAACGAACAGGTTATTCTAGAAATAAATAAATTGCGTAGAAATATAAAAAATAAACACCGCGCTCTAACGCGCGGTATTTTTGAATCAGAAGAGATGCTTGAAAAACAATTTAAACCCATTGTAGATCCTTTGAAAAAACTACTTTCTGAAAAGGAACAAATTGAACCCGACGCGATGGTGGAAGTGAAAAAACCCATAAAACGAAGATATATTATGGATTCGACTGAAGAGGAGGAGGAGGAATTAGATCCTGAAAGTATTGGAAGATCTGAAGTAAAACGTAAATTTGTACCCCCTCCGCAGGGTGTAAAACGCAAAAAATTGGTAAAAAAGACTCTTGATCCATTTGCAGACGAGGAGGAAGATTATGACTACGAAGATTATGCTAGAACCGAATCTCGAAAAAGAGTAATGCCTCGACACGAACCGCCTATGGATGATGAGGAAATTGAAGATAACGAAATGGAAACTCTCCCCACAACACCGGCGCGTGAAGAAGTATTTGAAACTCGAGAGACGGGCGAGGATTTGTTGAAAACGCCGGAAGGTAGAAAAAGTATTACCGACTATATAAGAGAGTCGTTTACAGGTCCAATTTCAAAAAAATATTTTATAGAGCTAATAAATGGTGGAAAGAGAATAGATAAAACTTTTGGAATTCATATCGAAGGAAATACATGGATGATGGGTGATAAAATACTTAATATGTTAAATGATGATTTAATAATTAACGATAAACAATTTTCAGGAACTCCGGGTCTTTACGAATTAATTATTATGAATGAACCTGACCCATTTGTTTATACAAAAGAAGATCTCAAAACGTATGGCGATATTTTGCTCGAAACAAACGTTTATCGTCAAAACAATTCCGCTTTAGGAAAAGTGAAATCAAGTAAAAGTAAAAAATATAAATATATAATATCGAAACTGATCAACAAAGTTGGTAGGGGGGATATGTTACTTAATACATCTCCAAATTATGTCTACTGGAATGATCCAAATGAGTTGTGTGAAAGATTAAAATTGTTATACGCTTCTCGGCAAGCGGGGAATACAGGCCACGCCAACGAAATTCATTCAATTCTCGAAGAACTAGTCGAGGCGGGAATACTAATTAAAGAATGAGTGTAGATAAATTTGGTCGACATTCCGTAAAACGTTTCAAAGGTGTGCAAGGACCACCTGGAATAGGAATCCACTTGACTGAAAGGGGTAATTATAATATGCAAAATAAAATATTGACTAGCGTGGGGAATCCTAATGGTGATAGGGATGCTGTTAATTATCAAACAATGAAAAAGCTTTGCCTGATGGGAGATAATTTTTATGATGGAAATAAAAAAATTATAAGCAACGTTGCACCGCCAGCGTCTGCCAATGATGTTGTAACAAAATCATATTTAGAAGTATACAATATTAAACCACCAAAAAACGATGCAGATGTTGTTAATTTAGGTTATTTGAAAGATAATGTTTATATGAAGAATGAGGGGGAGGTCCTCGACTTCAATAAAAAACGAATCAGTAATATACAAACCAAGGAGCTGGGTGATGCTATATCTTTAGAAAGAGTAATAAAATTGTTATATTTAAATTATCTGAGAAATTTTGGTAATAAAGATAAAGATATAAAATCTTATTCAGATTGGTTTGACTCGTTCAAAGGATCTCTTACTGCCTAAAACCATGTCAAAACGCGGGCGTGGATTAATCGGTGACGTCATAAATAAAGCTATTGATATTCTACCGCTTGAACTTCATTTACCCGGTTACCAGTTCTGTGGACCAGGAACAGCTCTCGCAAAGAGATTAAAACGCGGTGATTCGGGCATTAATAAACTAGACATCGCCTGTAAAGCACACGATATTGCGTACAGCAAATACAGTGATAGCAAAAATCGTGCAATTGCGGATCAAGAACTCGCCGACCGAGCCTGGGAACGTGTAAAAGCATCCGACAGTGGTTTGGGAGAGAAAGCTGCAGCCTGGGCGGTAACAAATATCATGAAAATGAAACAGAAATTTGGTGGAGGAGGAGAGCAAAAGAAAATATTAAAACTACTTGCAGAGGTTACAAAAACTGTAAAAAAGAATAATAAGAAGAAAAAAGGAAAAGGATTGTATGTGCGACCGTATAAGGGTGCAGGAATTAAAAAAAAAAAAATCTACTTGTCGAAAATGATAAAATCTATACCAAACAGACCTTTGTCAACATTTGATATAATAAAGTATGCTAACAAATTAAAAATACCATATTTTAGAGGTGTATTTATGCGCGATACGCTTCCACAATTACCTCTAATAAACGAATCGGTAGTAATGAATTTAGATAACGTTAGGGGGAATGGCACGCATTGGGTTTGTTACAAGAAACGCGGACGGATTGTACATTATTTCGACAGTTTTGGTAATCTACGCCCACCTATAGAATTGGTGGAATACCTTCAACGACAATATCCTGTACAAATAAGATATAATTATGAGGCACGCCAAAAGAGGATGAATTCTGTCAATTGCGGTCATTTGTGTTTAGACTTTCTGGCATCAACAGCATGATTTGTATATCTGGAAGAAGCTCTTATTTTACGTGCGAATTTTTTCCCCCCATCGATCTTTCGTCTTCAAAACAATGGGAAATTGGATTGGTTGATTTAATGACATACAATTCCATACCAAATATAGAGAAAGATGTTAATGATAAATTCTATTATGGTAAAGCAAATCAATCAATTACTATTCCCGAAGGAGCGTATGAAATTGATGATATCAAACATTACCTGGACAAGGAGTTGAAGAAACAAAATAAAAAAAACTCTTTACAGATAAAAGCAAATAATAACACTTTAAAAACAGAACTTTTCTGTTCAGAGAATGTACACTTTACAAAGGAGGATACGATTGCATCGTTATTGGGTTTTAATAAGGGTTCCACATTGGAGGCGGGTAAATGGCACGAGTCTCCAAATCCGGCAGCCATTGTTAAAGTGGACGTTATACGAGTAGTGTGCGATATTGTAAGGAATTCTTATAAGGATGGTGTTGAAGGTCACGTACTACACGAGTTCTATCCGATAGTAGAACCTGGTTATAAAATAGTTGAGAAACCATCGCACGTAATATATCTACCAATAGTTCCGCAGGGCCTGCTTTATAAAATCAATATTAAATTGGAAGATCAATATAATCGATTGGTTAATTTTAGAGGAGAAACCATAATTATTCGTCTACATTTAAAAGGAATTAAATAATGGGATTTATTTTTACAAACAAAGGAATTCCATTAGATAATTATACCTCACCACCCCGCATTCATCATTCAAAGCTCAAAGAGGTAACACCGGATAATCTTTTATTTTTAAAATCAATTCCCGGATACAGAATAAATTATGTTAAACGTTAATGCTCCTGTACACAGCAGCGAAATTATTACAGACTATGAATGGCATTCACATTCACCCTACTCGTCAAATTCTTATGGAAATAGTGATGAAATAAGGATTCCTATTCACCAACAGGATGTGTATACGCTACCAAGTAAAAGTTATTTGCTAATTGAGGGATTGCTTTTAAAGGAAGACGACTCAGCGGCGACAACAACAAAATTTGTAAACAATGCGCCAGCCTTTCTGTTTGAAGAAATACGATACGAGCTGTGCGGTACGGAAATAGATCGAGTTAAAAACGTTGGCCATACAACATTAATGAAAAATCTTTTAACTCTGAGACCAGAAGAAAAAAATCTTTTAGGAAATTGGGGTTGGACGACAGACACACAAGCATATTCCCTCGAAACTGATGGAAAGTTTTCATACTGTATCCCGCTTAGACTCTTGCTTGGTTTTGCCGAAGATTACAAGCGCATAATTTTAAACGTTAAACAAGAGCTGATTTTGCTAAGAGCCTCCAACGATAAAAACACAATTCTTCAGACAACAGCCGATCAGTATAATATAAAAGTGAAGATTAATAAAATTGTATGGCGAATGCCGTATATAAAAGTTGTGGATGAGGAGAAAATATCTCTACTAAGAATGACAGAAAGAGATGAAATAATTTCGATTCCTTTTAGACGTTGGCAAATGCATGAATACCCAATTCTTCCGAAAACAAAATTCCAAACCTGGACGGTGAAAACATCTTCTATGATGGAAAAACCTCGTTATGTAATAATTGGTTTTCAAATAAACAAGAAGAATGATTCTACCAGCAACGCTTCACACTTTGATTTCTGTTCTATAGAAAATATTAAACTATACTTAAATTCAAATTACTATCCCTATGATAATATTAACGGAAACACAGCTGTTTTATACGACTACTTTTCAAGATTTCAATCATCCTATTACCATGGAAGCGAAGATCAACCATTCGTCGATAGAAAAACCTTTATCAATAAAACACCACTTTTCGTCATTGATTGCTCAAACCAGCCAGAAACTTTAAAGACGGGATCGCTCGATGTGAGAGTTGAGATGCAGAGCAGCGCAGACTTTCCAGACCTCACAGCATGCTACTGTCTTATTATTCATGATGCTCTTGTACAATACTTACCTTTGTCAGGAATTGTAAAGAAAATAATGTAAATAAAGAATTTATTTTTTTAAATTGATTGTGTATTTATTGGGTAACAAATAACAACACCAAATACAATATATATATTTATTAAGTAATAAAAAAATAAATAATACAATATTTGTTAGATAAAATAAATACAATAATAATGTTAAGAATATATAT
>JAGFPH010021722.1:2412-13129 GCA_018207615.1 Philaenus spumarius | reverse complement strand
TCACACACAAAATCCGGCACTTCTGTGTATGCGTCAGGATCTAGGATACCCCACCACCCTACCGCGATCCAAGTTCCTCTGTCCTAATCAATCAGATTAGACAATAGGCCTACTGTAATCGGTTCTAGTTTAGAACAGCTTGACCACAGGTTTTAATAGAATTACACTATATATAACTTTTTCTTATATATATAATGAAATTAGACACTTCACTGATCGCGGGAAATCAATTATAAATATTCTAAAACAAATATAACATAACAAATTAACAAACCAAAAATCGCTTATGGGATTTAACACAGACAATGAACAGACATTTTAATACGCGATAGGAACAGGGTTGCCAGATGGGTTGCAATTAGATTTAAGTGGGTTTATCAGTGCCTCCTATATTGCCTAAAATTAGAACCTACAATATTATAACTATACTGTTATCGGTAACATATTGGGACTAAACAGTATAGGTCAGTACCTCTAGTTTTTTTTTTTTATTCTAATATAATGTGATAATAACGACGAAATATTATAATAATACTGTTATCGGTAACATATTGTGACTAAACAGTATAGGTCAGTACCTCTAGTTTTTTTTTATTCTAATTATATAATGAGATAATAACGACGAAATATTATAATTATACTGTTGCGTCATCTTTTCCTATTACATATGTTCAATGTGGCAACGTTGGCAATCAGAAATGATAAGTTTCTTCTTTTATACTGGTATTCAATGTAATTTCTTAACGACAATAATTGTTATTGTTTTTAAACTAAAAGTTTTGGAAAGTTATATAAATATCTACATATATTTTCGTGATTTCTTTCATCAATTTTGTTTAGTGAAGTTATTATTGATATTTCTTGGTGTATTAAGTGATTTGTTTCTTTTATTTAGTGTTAAAATATAAAAAAAATACTGAAGTTAACCTCTATATTTTCTACTTTAATTTCTCTCATAATTTCTATAATTTTTATTTCCCGCGGATATTTTCCATGTTTTTATAATCAGTTTAACGTGTTCTTTCATAATATGAAGAAATTTTAAAAAAACCTCTGGTCAAGCTGTTCTAAATTTTTACCCTGTAATCTACTTTATTTCGTTGAGAGTGGCTGCGGGGGTTGGTGGTCAAATAAATAAATTAGTTCTGTATTGAGCTACCATACTTTTGATTTCAGTGTGTACATGAAGTTGACTAAAAATAAGTTAAACACTCTGAATACATTTTGTTGCTGTTAGGCCTACATTTTTTAAAAGGAAAATCAAAACTGAAGTTAGCGCCGCTAGAATCATGCTTTTCCAAAAATGATCACATTCTACATTTATTTATGTTTTTAATCTGGGAACACTCTAATAGGGGGTAAGACTTTGTTGATAATTTTAAGTTTGCACTATTGAGCGGAGAAGCGTCATGGTTTTGTTGTTCAAACCTTTTCCCACCCTTTATACCCAAATGAAAGCAGGTAGATGCTGTCAATCTACTCTAGGCTAGGTAGATGGCTACCAGAGATGCTGTCAATCCACTCTATGCAAGTTCAAGCATTGCACATGTTTATGGTACTTTTTGCACTATTCAAGTCTTTTTTAATTGGTTATTTATTTATTTGAGTTGGGTTTTTTATTATGGAGAAAATAGAGCAAGAAATATTAAATAAATGTAAATAATAAATATTATTCAACAAAATTGAACGGAACAAATTGTAAAAAACCTTTAAAAATAAACTTATATCATAGCATGTTAAAAATATAATGTTTTAAGTTTTTTCACTAAACAGTAAAATGATACACAGTAAATGTAGACTGTAGGCGTAATCAAAAATAAAATAAATCTTTTTTGTTGATGTCATATGGATTAACCCAGGGTTATTTTGTCAAATTAAAAACATAATAGGCCAAACCACTACTTTGAAACTATACGGTAAGTAGTAGTGTATTTTTTTTTTGCATAAGTGATCAATTTGCGTATCGTACGCAATTTCTAATGTTATTTTCTCAAAGAGATATTGCAGGAAATATTTCAAATTGGTTACCTTGCTTTTTAACCCTAGAACCGGCAGACGGTACATAATGTACCGTCACTCCAACACAATTGTAACAAGTGATTGTATTGAATATTTGACCTATACTAAAAATCTTCCAATCTCAAAAAAACAAACACCATTAGAACGGTAATGTTTCAAACTTTAATTTTTGAATTTACAATTTCTTTCTAAAGTGTATATTTACATACGTAATCATTGTTGCAGTTTATTAGTTTTCTAGAAATCAATCGGCGCCTGAATATTCATACAAAACATAATGAAATAACTGAACTTTCGTCAATTTCTAAAGCCCGCCCAGTAGTTTTTTTTTAGTTAAACCTATATATCCATGGATTCATCACAATTTCCCCTATCCAAAACTTCCATCCAATCAAAAATCGGACAAATAGGTGGGAAGTTATGGAGCGGTTTGTATACCCTTGTAATTGGTCAGTTTTCCAACCAATAAATAGCCTTACTTATTACACGTGATATCTGTGTGACCACAATCTATTTTTAGAGATATTTTGGTATATTTGTAAAGATAATTCTTCAAGTTAACTTTCCTTGTTAGCTAATATGTCTTAATTGAACAGTTTGTTGTGTAGGGCCTTGGGAAAGTGATTGTTATTACGTTCTCATCCTACGTTTGAATTTGAATAACGTACTTTTTAACATGGGTAGACATAGGAGTTTTCGCGGCCTTCTCATATAGCTTGTATGGACGGGAGGTTTCTATATTTGTTCTTACTTTCGTTATTCAAATACAGTCAACTCTTGATTATCCGGGACAATTACCGGCAAGACCATCACGGATAATGTGAAATCCCTGTTAAAGCAAATCGTTATAGTATAGGGCCCAAATACAAGGTATTATGCAAGAATTATAAACATAATGGTTATACTGTACCTTTAATCACTCCTAAAACGTATAAAAAACTACAAAAAGCAATATTTAGATTGAAATAGCAGTAGGCCTACAGCAATATATTATTTACAATGTTCAAACACGATTAAAATAGTCCAGAATGTTCAACAACAATTAAAATAGTCCGTCAGTTTTTTGTTTTTTTGCGTTTGCTTCCTTTTTCAAAATTGTGGATCTTATTTTTCGTAACACGAGCTTGTCACATAATAACGTATCACCTTGACTGCCTAAATAGTCAAGAAGGCCTCTGACGTAACTCAGAGCTGTGCCTTGTGTCACTTTCGGCTAGAGATGTTACGTCAATAACATAACTGCTACTCTATAGTAGCAGATTATAACTGCTACTCTATTCTATAACAAAGCGCGAATAGATGCTACTCGTGATTGCAGTAGCATCAGTTTCGTGTTAGTCGTTATTCGTTTGCTACAAGGCCGCCCGCCCTCTTGTCACTCGTCACTCGCATTTTTTCACTTCTCACCCCACCACCTCTCTAGTCTTTCGGCCCGGTTGACGATCCTGGTTGAGCCGCAACCCGTATAAACCGATCCCGTTTAATCGGGAGTTGACTGTAATTCTAAGTCAAACACTTTTATGAAAAGATAATTTACAAGTATACAGTTCAATTCCTTGATTTATTCTCTACACTTTGTTATAATAATATTTCATTTTTGGGCAAAGCATATATAATTAGTAAATTACGTTTCAAACTTGGCATACTTTTGATAGCAGTCTTGAAATAACATAAAAACTCGTGTTTTCAAAATAATAAATTTGAAAATGTTAAGTGTTTTTATACAGTTCTATTTACAACTAAATTACGAAACTTTTTTACAATTATTCAAAAACTTGCAAAAAATGTTTAGGCTACTACTTTTTATGTAGACCTAAAGTTGCACTTTTATTTTTCGTAACTGAACTTTTTTTGTTTCTTGAGCTAATAACTTTGTAAATTTTACATCTATTATTTTTTCACTCGCATATATAATTTTTTTGGAAGTTTTTTCTACAAAAAAGCTATGGAACACCTTTGAATTGTTGTTCATTTACTATTTTTTGCGAATTTTGGAATAAATGCTTGCACATGCAAAAAATCTATTTTTGTTAAAGCTGCCGGTTCTAGGGCTAATATTGAATTATCGTTGTACATCTCCTCTTAATTTAGATTTGTTAAAACATTTGTACAAAATCTGTATCTTCTATGCCAGAGACTTAACAAAAACTCATCATAAATATCTGATTTCGTTTTAAACTGACTACTTTAATATTTCCATTTTAATTTTAATTTAATTTTGTTACAGAAGAATCTGTTAAAATGGAATCACCACCTTCAGATCAATGTAAAATTATTGAAGAAAAGTTAAACCATATCGCTATAGCAGAAGACAATATAGACTCTACACAGCCTACATCTTCAGGGAATCGAAGATACACGCTTCGCCCGAAAAGACTGCCTAATTATAATGACATACTTACTAGCTTATCTCCGTGTAGAAGAACATCCTCGAAAAAGTTAACAAACAAAAATTTAGAAACTATATTTGAAGAACCGTATCTACAAAAAAGTGGAAAAGTATTGTTTCAAGGGAAATCAAAGATTAAGAGGTTAATAACATTTAGTGATTTTTTATCCCAAACAAAAAAAAGGCATCGTAACCTTAAAATTAAACGATTAATGTCGCATAAAAAACGTGAGAGATCTAAAAGAAGTGTGGTGGAGATGAAGGATGTAGAACTTAAGTTGGCAGAATTGGACATAATGGATAGCTTGAGTGTGCCGCCAAAAAAAGAAACTAAAAAAAATTTAATTATTTGTGGAATTAATAGTGTATTGTGATATTTGTATTTTTTGTCTGAAAAAACAAAACTTTTATTCGTATTTTTATCATGTTTGTACAATTTTATCATATTTTTGTATTAAATAAATTTCTTCTGAGATTTGTGAAGTTGAATGGCTCCTTATTTCTCATGATAAATTACCAGTTTTCAAGACACATTTTTTTAACTACTTAAGCTAGAACATTAAAATTTTAATTCACTATTATGTAGTTTTTGTTCAAGCATAGCTATTCTTTTAGCTCTGTTGCATGAAATGTGACAAATATGTCAAAACAATTTATTTATTTATTTTTTTTTTTTGTAGCCTATATAGAGTAGAACCTTGCTAATCCGTCACATGTGGGACTGGAAGTATGGTTGTAATGCAAAAAAGGTTGGCTAGTAAGAAAAAGCAAAATGTTTATTACATATGTAAATAAATAAGTTTAAAATAAAATAAAACATACAGAACCATATTTTTTAGGGAAAAAAATTGGTAATATTTTTTGTTTAGTTGACGACAGTATAGAATTAGCTGCAATGTTCCTCTATTTCTTGATCTACAAAATGCCAATAGATGTAGAGCTTTTGTTCGGTTTGATGAACCAAGAGCAACATCGAAAGCTTTCTTGGCTTATGTAATACATGGGCAGGTGGTTCTTCAACCTCGTCATCATCAGGGCCTTTATTTATGGTTTCTCAATGAACATTGGCAATGATTTCATCGTCATGTAGTTTTTCATTTCTTTCACCATCTTCATAACATTTACTAAGACACTCATCAATGTCATTTGCTTGGATTCATGTAAAGTTTGTTAGTAGTTGACAATGTCTGGTTTTTGCGCATTTCCAGTTGGCTCACTCTCATTTATCACTTCCGGCTAAAGTTTATGCCAAGTCTGTCGGGTTTCATTTCATGATTTGGCTTTTGAGTAAATTGCATCTTCAATGGTTACAAATTTTGTGGAATCAAAAAAGTTGACATATTGTGTGATTAACAGTCTGGTGTTTTTGACGGTATGTGATAATGTGTGACTTTTACAGTGCGATGTTTTTAAAGCCGTGTGACTTACAGTGCAGTGTTTTTGACGCCATGCGACAATGTGTGACTTACAATGCAGTGTTTTGGACGCCATGCGACAGTGTATGACTTACAGTGCAGTGTTTTTGCACCATGCGACAATGTTTAAAGCCACACAATTTTATTTGTAGTTTTTAAAACCAGTGTTCTTTCTTTAATTTGTTCCATTAGTTTTGTTTATTATGCATTTGAAGTATCATGGCCACACATGGCAGTATATGGTACAGTGAAACAGGCCACTTCTACATAGCCTGTCAATTTTAATGCTAGCTTTAGTCAGGACTTTTTTTTGTGTATATACAGATGTTATAAACATTGTAGGCGATATTATTATTATTAATATAAAATTTTAAAACTTAGTTAATGACTTGTTAAAGTTCTAAAAACAGTTGATGTTAGATTCAAAGCAATATTTAACAGTTTCTTACGTAACACGAATTACAAATGAGAAACAGTAAATTACTCCCAGAGTACAACATATTGGTAGTAAAGATGTGACTGAAATTGATACCTTTCTAATGCTTTAAGCACTTCTTGGCATTCTGAGAAAATGTAAACTTTCTGATGCAAGTCAGTAGAGTGTACATATCTGCCTGAAAAACAGTAGGCCTACAGTAACTATGTAATTTAATACAGATATTTCCCAGAGTGTACCATAACAGACCTGTGGTTGGGATTAAGTTTGGTAAGGTTGTCTTCCCCAACAATTTCTGAACCCAAATAGTATTATACTCTCCAGAGGCCGTGGGAAAGTTCTCCTGCATGGAGTTCTCAGTCAACAACTGGCACTACAAGAATGTGCGAGATTTTTTTCATCCTGGTTAGCCGAGTCGGGCAGCGCTGGATTCTAGGATCCAGGTGACTCCGGGAGGATCGACATGCCGGATGCAACAAGGAATTGTTAGTGAGTATTATGCGTTAATGCATGTTGGTGTTGTGCGTGATGATGAGCTACAGCTGCTCCCGCCGAACCCTCCTATCAGAGGCTTGTCTGTTTGTATATTAGGGTGTTTCAGAGCTTTCCTAGAAGCTGCTCGACTTTTACTCACCCAAAAATGCACTTACTTAGGTCATTGTTTTTCATATTTGTTTACAAATATATTTTTACTATTTCTTCGACAAATAGTTTTCTTACTAAAAGCAAAAACTATTTCTCAAATTTAAACACATTTTTTGCATTAAAATTTTATTTACATTGTCCTTGAAATAGAACTTCTACTTATTAATAATTGCTTTGCTCTTGTTATTTTTAAAAACTTTTATATACTACTTTTAATTATAAACATTTTAAATGCCATTTACGTTTCTTAAATAATTGAAACCAAAAATGTTTAAATTCAGTTGATATATTGGCCTACGTCTAATGATGTAGAATCAGAAAAGAATTCCAGTCTGCTTTAACCCTTTAAGCATTCCAGGTTTTCAGCTTGAGAGCATTTTACACTATAGCTTGAAAACTACTAACCAAAATAATCGAATGATATGAAATCCAGTAGTGTGCCGCTGTTCCGAACTAATTGGGACCGAACACTAATTTGAAATAGGCGGATTTCATGAATAATATCAACGTATTGACTTGTTAAGGCGTAAATTGAGTGCGGGGACATATTAATGTTAGTGTCTGTTCTATACAGCGTTGATCAGATCGGAGGAAAACGAGGAGTTCTTCTAAAAACGGAAGGGAAGGGATAGGTTGTTCGAACTGTCCTTTTTGGCATTCCGCAGTCTGTCTGTTAGCATCGCAATGTCTTGAAAAAAGATCGAGAAAAAAATAAAATTCCTTCGAGATAACGAAAACAGAGGAGAAAAACGGATGAACGCAACTGATAGGTGGCAACAACACTACTAGTGCCTAGCTGTTGTATCTAATCTTTCCTTCTTTCTGACGGACCTGGTATCCGTTTCACCGGACGCTTGTTGCGGTAGCTTCCTTCCCTCAAAACGGATGGAAAACGTGAAGGAAACTCCAGCTTTCATTAAAATTTGGTTTCAGGCGTTTTTATCAAGCTTAGCCTTCTATGTGTGTCTCTATTTAACTTATATGAATAACAACAATAAATGTACGTTTTTCCATGGACTTCTTTTTAATTTCTCCTGTTTTTATGTTAAAAAATCTGTATTTTTTCTGAACTCTGTTCGGAATAGGCGGGTTTTCGGAATAGCGGGACTCTACGCACTCTACTGTATTTCCATTTATTTTGTCTTCAAGAAGATATCCAAAATGTTACTCAATGTCAAGCCTTTTTGGAAACCTGATAAACTGCTTGACATAAATATGAATTACAAAACTACACGTTTTAGTGGAAATTGTTCAATTTTGATATATCAATATTAGTGAATGTATATCCTCCATAAATTTAAATGAAATACAAAGTTTTCCACAGGAAATTGAGTATTCTTCAAATATCTATAAATCCAGTTTCTAAAAATTAATTATTTTAAGTGTTGGTAATTTCCCATATTGTGATTTTGGGTGGGAAAACAATATTTTTGTGTCAAAAGATGCAAAAAGTCATCAAGAATAAAGATATGTTTGTAGTTTCTAAATAACTCTGTTATTAGCAAGTTTACATAGGAAAGAAGAGCATTGCAGTGACCCTTATGGTAAGACCTAAGGTCGGGAGTAGTAAATGAGCACCTATCATGGTCCCCAGAACACGTTTTGGGGTGTGATTAGACATTTTTTATACATATATGATGTGTGTGTGTGTGTTTACACTCTAACGGCCGAATTTTAAGTTAGATTTAGTACACACGTTGGTTGTGATGTCTATGTCGCTTGGACGAGTTTGCTAGCCAAACAAATCCAACAACCAAAAGCACGTTTTTTACTGGTAAAACTATTTTTCGTACGAGAATGAAACATTTTTTAGAGTTTTATTTGAACAAATAAATGTAGGATATTATTCTGCATTCTTAATTTTTTTACACGACGCTTGGTTCCCCCAAAATCGATCGAAACGTAAAATACCATAAAAGTACTCGGTACAAGTAGCCGACGGTTGAGTTTGTACACTGTGAGCGTAGGGAAGTAATCCATAACACGAGGCCGCAAGGATCGGAGTTCAAACTCTGCGAGTGGAACGAAGGAGCGCGGGAGCTGAAGCTGGAGGTTCAGGGGTAAACAAATTCTACTAATATATTTCGTTTAGACAGGCGTTCAGCACCTTTGAGAGTAGATCAATTTCCCAAATAGTTGGTTAAAACCATAAAACATATAAACTTAATAAAATTCGCTCAACTCATACCAGCGGTTCAGGTACGTGATCGAATTATTGTTAAATTATTACAGTTTAGGGAAATAAAAATCATGTTTTAGGTCTTTCAAAATCTGTAAAAAAAATTTATTGATATATAAAGTAAAAGATGCAGAATTTAAAGAAGAATACTCTCTGAAGACCGCTTTATAGATCTTTAACAGAAATTGAAAAATAATAGTGTTTCAAGCATTTCCAAGATTTGAACTTGCATATGCCTTTTTCTACAAAGCTATAACTGAAAAAGTGTGTATGGGTGGACATGAATGTTTCATATTTTTAAAGGTAAAGGTACTACTTATTTTGATTTACCTTTTTCTCCAGGAAGACATCTTTAATAGTTTAAGAGATATAAGGTAGAAAAAATAGGTGTTTTTAGCAATTTAGGAACATGTTAGGGAAGGGTGCTTGGCAACATTTGTAGGCCAAAGGTTTTTATTTTCGAAGGTTTTATTACAACAAAAGAAGCAGGATGGAAAATAGAATTAATACGTATTATAATTTTTCAAAAATAATTACACTTGGGATTAAAGGCATAATGTTATTCAATGAAGGATTTTTTTAAATCCCTTAAAAGTCCTTAAATTAATATAAATAAAAATGATGGAATAGATAGACTTTTGTTAAGTAGAATTGAGAAATATATCTTAAGGCTCGGCTCCCCACATTCAAAACGGCGAAATTGGGTACCAATTTCAATGTTAAATAACCAAAACATACCTTCACTATAAAGCATATTTTTGTGTTGTTTTTGTCAAAAAAAGAAAGCTGTATTTTTTTCTTAAAGTAAAATAGATTGTGGGTGTTGAATGTTGATTGCTAAGGTTTTTTGCAATATCTCTTTTTGCAACTGAGTAAAAAATTTATAAATTTTACAATTTTTCACTATTTATATCATACGTTTATGAAAACAATAAAACGGTTTTTGAAAATGTATTCAGCAATCAACATCCGCATATGACAGTACTTCAAAATGAAACGAAATTTTTAAATTTATTCCATGAATTAACGGGAAAAAATGACTTCTTCTGTAGCATTGCTCTTATGGGAATCAGATTAAATATGGCGGACAGGGTAGCGCCCCCTTAAGGTACGTTTACACTTGTACACATGTATGAGAACTTGTGTGAGATACATGTTGAATTAACAAATCCAGAAACATTTGCTCACACAATGTGTGAGCTTCAACATTTCCTCATACATTTTGAGTTAACAAAATTTTGTTTAAACATTGATTTGTGTGAGGTGATTATTGAAGCTTTTCCCAACCAGCTGATTTATAAATAGTATATTTCGCACCTAGGGCCGAAAATGAGGTTTTGCAAGCTTGAAACGATCGAGAGCTGCAAAACCCTTTCGGCCGTGGTGCGAACGCTATTTTTCATCACACTACACAATAAAATAAACACTATATAAAATTAAAAAAGAATATTTATTTAGCACACATGAAAAAAAAATACTTATCACCACACTACGATGTTTTCAGCTATTTTCAGAACGTCATTTGGAGGCCGAAAGTAGCTCTTTTCTGCCCTAGGGCCGTAAAGTCAGCTGTTCGTTTATTCAATTATAGTTATTTACGTACCTTAAGCTGTAAGAGCGCTAATTACAAGCCG
>JAGFPH010021721.1:0-13129 GCA_018207615.1 Philaenus spumarius | reverse complement strand
CAAACAAAAATCTGGAAATTTTACAATTTCGGATGGTTTCTATAAAGTTTTTCGCAAACTGAAAATTCTAGAGAGCTAAAGGAATAATTTTTGTATCATTACTTGTTAAAAAGATAAGAACTTTTTGCTCTAACGTCAATTTGAGTACACTCCAAAATGTCCAAATGATGAAATTTTCTCACTGAAAATTGAAAAAGTCTAAGCACTTTGCTCTTGTCTATTAGGTTTTACATTTGCCTGTTTTCCAGCATGATTTTTCTACAAGAAAATATTTACACAGTTATAAATTTTAATGTACTTAAAAACGCATTCGACGTCACCAACTCCTGTAAAATTCTAGAGATAACTATTATTTACTTAAAACTACAAGTAATATAGTCGTTATAATTTCCTAGCCATTCTATATTAACAAAGACTTCTATAATTGCAACTTTATCTAGCAACCTTAATTTTTTTAAATAGATGGTAGTAAATGCTAGCATTTGGTAACCTGTTTTAAACCAAAAGTAATTCTTTATTTAGTATTTCCAGCACATACTACTTTCTGAATGATATGCTAGCAGAATAAACATTTACGAAGCGTTTTTAGAAAATTTCCATAGGAAAAATGAGCTATGAAGTGACCCTTCCTAAGGTCGGGAGTAGCAAATGAGCACCGATCATGGTTCCCAGAACACGTTTTGGGGTGTCATTAAAAATCATTATATATATGTGTGTATTCATATATGTATATATGTGTTCGCACTCTAACGGCCGCATTTTAAGTCCGATTTGGTCCAAATTTGGTCCTCGTGTTGGTTGTCTACGTCGCTCAGACGAGTTCGTTAGCCAAAAAAATTCAACAACCGGGAGTATCTATTTTTTTTAGATTTTTCCTACGAGAATGGTTTTTTGGAGTTTTTCTAAAAATATAAATATAGGATGTTATTCTGCACGCTTTGCTTTTTTTACGCACCTTATAGCTCGCTTGGTTCCCCCAAAATCGATCAAAACGTAAAATACCATAAAAGTCCCCGGTTCAAATCCACGTGGTGGATATTTACCTTGGGTATCTTCTCATCCGAGGCCGACGGGCGAGGTTTTTTTCGCTGCGAGCGAAGCGAAGTTCACAACCCGAGGTCACAAGATCGAGGTGCAAAGATTCGAAGGAGCGCGTGAGTCGAAGCTGGAGGCTTAGGCTCAAACAAATTCTACTAATATATTTCGTACAAATTGGAAGCTATTCAGCACCGTCGTGAGTAAACCTATTTCAAAAATTGTTGGATGAAACCCTAAAACATAGGCCTATAAACTTAATTTTGGAAATTTGCTCAACTCACGTCAGTGGTTCAGTTGCGTGGTCGAACTATTATTAATTGGATAGCTAGCGAATTGTGAAAATTATTAAGAACAACGATATTCTAAAATTTTCTACTTCATAGACGGTGAACTTGATTAAATGCAACTAGCTACAGATGAATGTTTTTACTATTATTTTTCTCCCAAATAAGCGAGTTTTTCGGCGAAGTTTATTTTGTAGAGTGACCTTCAATAAATCCGCTATAAGAGTTTACCACAAGAAATCTATTTTCTATTAACATTACCACTATGAAAAATTCTATATTTGTGGATCTGAGTGTAATGGTAATGATGGTACAGTGACGTCATCACGCCAAACAAGTAGACTAATATGTGATTACTGATAAAGGTCAAGGGTAACATTCCCTGCGGTTGTTCAATACGAGCCCTTTGTTGAAAACCTATTTTATAACATCAAATGCAGCTGTAGAACTAATTTGGGTTCTGTCTTAACAAGGAAATACCATTTGTATCGGTTTGTATTGGAACCGCAATGGTCTTACAAGGCTGCCGTGGTTCTTTCTTGTCCTTTATCAGAGCGATGAAAAGGTAGGCTATATTTTTTACGTGAATAGTGTTCAGGTTCATATGAATGAGTACTACTGGCTGATTTTCTGCTCATTTGAATTTTAAGTCACAAAAAACAAAATTTGAATAAATTATAGTCACATTTTGTGTGCCTTGAAAAATACTTTCTTACTATGGTGAAGAAGCTTTATTCCACTCATAGTCCAGTCGTAACTAAGTGTTCAGTTGGTAACAAAAAACTGTTCAGTCATACAGTTGATAGAAAAAACTGCTACATTTTGTTTCCATTGATACGAAGTTTCTAACCTCAAAAATTCTTTAAACAATAATTGACCGAGCGTAAGCGAGGTCTCCGTTTTAACTCGACCGTTCGGCATTTCGTCTGTATGTCTGTGTGTCTGTATGTCTGTGTGTCTGTCTCACGAGTACGGCCAAACGCCTTGACCGATTTTGATGATTTTTTGCATGAATGTTCCTTATTCCTAGGCCAAGCCATGTATATATACGGTTTTTTCCATTTTTTATTTTTAACCCCTTAAATAAAATAAAAATGGCGGCCAGACCGTTTCTCTCAGTGTAAGCTTTTTTCCAAAGCCAGTTTGTGGCTTAACCGTAAGTCGAATTTAAAAACTAATAACATTTGGCTAGAAGCAAATTAAATTTTAAACAAAATTGTATTCTTGCTTTTTTTCCGTATCTCTAACGGTAAGTTCACAAAATGGCCGTAAACTTCGAATTTGTTAAAAATCGTCCAAGTTTTTGTATTTCAACCATGTTTTATACGTTTATTCTAAACCAATTCAAACGTGTTCCATAGCTTTTTTGTAGATAAAGGTTTAAAGAATTCATAAATGCCAGTAAAAAAATTATTGAAGTAAAATTAAGTAAGTAGCTCAAGAAACAATCACGTTCAGTAACGAAAGGAAAATGTTTAACTTTAGGCCTACATAAAAAGTAGTAAAAATTATTGTAATTTTTTTCATAAATGTTAAAAAGTTTCGTAATTTAGTTCTAAATAGAATTGTATAAAAATATTTATCAATTTCAAATTTATTATTTTGAAAACACCAGTTTTTATGTTCCTACAACAAGACTGCTAACAAAACTAGGCCTGTTTTGAATAGTAATTCAGGAATATATCATTTGCCCAAAAATGACATATTATTATAAGAAAGTGTAAAGGACAAATCAAAGAATTGAACTGTATACGTGTAAATTATCATTGTAAATTTCATAAAAGTATTTGACTTAGCTTTACTTGAATTAAAAAATGAAATGAAACAAATCAAACATCGCGGCGATGAAGGACATACAAAAAATGACCGTAGCACACCGTGGGAAGTGTTGGTTCATGGGTTGAGATCACTATCACGACGTTTTAACATCGTTTGTTTTCATTATTTCTAATATTGGAATATGATATGGAACTTAAGTTAACTTATGATACATTGTTAAGTTTGAGTTATTTAAGTAGGATATGTAAATATTTAATGGTATGTTGTCCCTCTATAACGCGATATTTTTAGCTATCTTACGCATTATTAACCTAAATAAAGCACAATGCCCCTAAAAGAAAATCTTTAGCAATTAAAGCTCAAGAAAAGAAATAAAAACGAGAACTAGAAATCCCGGAATCGCGGGAATTGTAAATAATGTTTCACTGGCTAAACCTTGTGCTTACTTCCTTACTGGTGCACTATTTTTAACCTAAGCTCAAAACTACATTTGTTATTTCAACGAGCGAGGTCTACTGTTCACAGAACTACTAGTTATATTGTTTAGATATCTAGACAGTTTAAAGAGCATTCTGCCTCAGTGATTGTTGTTGTACATTTGAAAACAGCACATACAGCATACACATTAAAAAATGTGACTGTTGAAATAAAAGTACACTTTATACTAAAAATATTGCAATACTGATTTTTTTCACTTAAGGCATGATTTTCTGTAAGACAAACATAATATGCAACTCCAGAGTAAAGAGTCTTTCCACTGAAAACTTTTGAACTCTGCTTCGACTAGTGCGTTAGTTTGTTTCTTGTGTAGGCTATTTTGCACACTTATTACACAAATTGCTATTTTTTAAATGTTGGTAACATTGATGAGTATAAAATTTCTTGAAGAGGTCTTCATATAAAATAAAAAAATTAATTATAATAATTTGTGAATATAATTCATTCACATAAAAAAAGTACTTTTTGGAGAACAACTATTTGATTTAAGTAAATTAAGGTATTCTGGTTTCAGTCGTCACGTTTGTTAGTTTTGTTCGGTTTTTTTTAAATCAATTATTTATTAGTTTTAAATGTAATTTACAAGGATTATGTCATAGAGACAAGATCATCCAACCAGAGATTCCACTTACAAGTGTTACGGGATGATCAGCCATCACTATAATACACCACATTTCACGGTAACAAGTGAAACAACGTTACCAATTATTCTACGGGAAAGACGTAGAGTAGAGGGTCGTGTACTTCTTGCGAGGATTAGTTGTCCTACGTGGTAAGAAGATCGCTAGTTTTCAACTCAAATCCGTTTTATTTTAGGTATACTTCAATCTATGTAAAATATCTTTTACGAGTGATTTGTTTGCAGCTTTAATTTTTTTGCACTTTATAACATACATTTTTCATCCTATTTTTATCTTAAGAATAATTTACAAAAATTAGAACTGTAATTTACTATTACAGAGAAGAATAGTTTGGATTTCCTCTATTGTAGGGATTCATACTTAAAAAAAAAACGAAACCCTTATAGGATCACAGTAGATTTTCTCTAAAGTTGTCAATACAATTTGGCAGAGTTATAAAACTTGATAACCGAAGTATATTTTAATATTCAGAATGTTTTTAAAATATGTATTTTGGTCTAATTTTTGGGAGACCAAATTTTATTTTTTGTGAGGTTCTCCGTTTAGAAGGTAATTATTTAAGGATGTCAAAACTTTTGCTAAAATAATTTGGTGATAGTGGTTTTCAAATCATTATCTCCCCTCCAATTCCGAAAGTACTGCAATTAAAATGTTGAAGAAAAACTTTAATGTTAGAGATTCACGATTCTTGGTTTCCAAGTCACTTCGAATAGAAATAGATATAGGATATTAAATATTATCTGTTATTGATCCGTCATGTGACTTATTTTGGTTTGATATAATTGTTACTACGACGCGTTTCGGGATTGCAATCCCATTGTCAAGTTATTCAATTAATTATACACATTCAAAACACTAAACAACATTAAAACACAAAAATACACAACAGTTAAAAACACTTTAAAATATATTTATTTGTTTGCCAATTATATTCGGTGTACACCGTTAAGTGGTCCATGGTACACATACACTTTACAAAAAATATATGCTGAATCCAAACTTTTGGAAAAACGTGTTTCCTTCTTGTTTTACTTCTACCTACCACTAATGTATAATTTATTGTTATCATGTTATTATTATTACTAGGGGAGATCCCTGCGTGCTCCGTACGCCAACCCCCAATGGAACCTTCTAAAAACATAGGTTATGTTTTATTTATAATAAAGGTGTAGGATTAATAATAACCTCAAAACTAAGATGGTAAATAAAGTTAAATGTTCAAATTAAATTATTTCTTATTTTTTATAACAGCACTTATAATAATGGTTAAAAGAACCAGCAAGGCTCAGGTCTACACTTTAAAACCCTAACTTAAAAGCTAGAAATACAAAAATAAGTGCTTGAAATTTTGAAACAAGCTGTTAATGGCCTAACCTAAGAATTTTTTCCGACTAAATTTACAAATATTTAAATAAAAAAAGGTGTTTATCAAAATTAATTATAGCTTATGTTACGCAGGGATAGTGTAGCTTTTTATTAGTAAAACTATTTTTTCAATCGGTTCAGTAGTGCCAGAGATTACCCCCTACATACAAACAAACAAACAAACAGAAAAACAAACTTTACCTCTTTATAATATTAGTATAGAAGTATATTGAGGATACAGGTGCGTTGTATAATTTTAACTTTCGTTACGGAACCATTGGCACTAAAGTTAATCTTTCCTTTCTCCGGTTTATCTTCCATTTTAAGCAGACAATAGATATTTTACAATACCAACCATAACATCTAATAATTATTATGGCTTAATTATTACCGTACTTAGAGATATTGTTGGGTACTTATTGTCACTTAATGTCGCCTTGAAAATAATAAATTAGTTATTGTTCCAACTTACAGAGAAATTGGTAATAAGAGTTATTATTTTATCGCGGGAATTATTTGTAACTACTGATCCTATTTTTAGGAAGTTTTAAATTGGGATCTTCGTACCACCCTGTAGAGACATTTCCAAATAGACTGAAATGTTAAACACTTATGCATCTCAATCCAATAACGTTAAAATTAAAATACAATTTCCTAAAACGGCAGCAAGAACAGAGTTCACGTTCCAAGGCTAAATCTACTCTCACTATCAAACTGGTCCCGCCTTAAATTCAACTTGATTCTATTAACTTCGATTTATCAGCGATTATGGACACCCGATTTGGTGCCTAGTTTTCACCTCGGGCCCGTCACTCAACCTAGATTCTGATAAATCCTTTGGAGAGAGTTAATTTGAGATATTCTATAAAAGTTTTACTTTGAACGTAACTTGCTGGCAATAAACTTAATTTGCATTTTGTAAATTGCTCCTGATATATAAAATCACTGAACAATATTCCACAATTTGTTTATAAAATTCCCAGAATATCAACTATCGTAAAAATACAGAAAAACAAACACCAACTAGGCTACCTAAAACGTAGAAACTATTAAAGAAAATAGGATCAATCGTTTGGGCTGCAAGAAAACACATATATTCATAATATACAAATTACCACTTGAAAAACCCAACCAAAAATGTACTATTACTGCTAGCATCATCTAAACGTTAAAACTAAAACATCTGAGGAATATTTCAAGCACGATTTACAATGTGTCCTTACGTCTTTGAACAAAACAGTACTATTAAAGCCATTAAGAGTAAATTAATCAAGAAATGTGTAACGCTTGCTTGGTGTTTTTACATGAAAAGGGGTTATTTGGTGAGTAAGCGTGCTGTAGTAGGCGCCTTTATGCTGGGAATGACTGTTTGGTTTGGGATTTGTGTTGAGTCAGCCGTTAGTATCGATTGGGGCTATATAAAGTGACATTTGGGTCTCTCAATCCTAGCCTACATTCTTACAAAAAAACAATTGTTATTATGTTCAAGTGTACTTCATTTTTAAAGTTTTTAAGTCCTATTATACAACTGAAATTTCTTCAGCTGAAATCATTCATTGTTTTCTGATTTTGTAATTACATAGGGCCTAAATATTACACTGGGACAAAAACCGTCAAAATTCAATCCTTAAAAGAAAAGAAGCAATTTTTAAAGCTAGAGTTGAACATAAACAATATTTTTTAAACAATTGCTGTAGATTTATTTGGTTACTAAAAATTATAAGTAATGCGGTGCTACGATAAAATATCGTGTTGAAAAGAAAAAATAATTTTGTTTCGGATACATGACGGAATCGACTGATTGGAAGAAGTTCATTGCTGCCTTTGTTTAGTGTGTTTTATTATGTGGGGTGCCTATGAAATCTGTCAAACTTCAAAAAATAATTCAGGACTATAAAACAAAAGGAAAAATAAACAAATAATATCGTTTGACATAGTGTTCTGTATAATAAGTTTCCAAGTCGTCAGTTGATATGATATTTTAGAAAATATTTACAAAACAAGATTCAATTGAGGTATGGTTTTAAAATTGGTGATGCGGATGTACATATCTTTTCTTAATTGAGTACAAAACAAAAACAAAATTGATCAGTTTGTTATAAAATGTCGTCTGTTTAAAATGATAATATTTAATGTCAAACTTCACTAAAATCGTTTGTTTCTTGAAAAATAAACAATTATAATACAAGTTGTACCATTTTATTACAAATAAAAAATAGAAAATTATGTTGCAACAGTTTGCTGGTAGGGTCTACTGAAAAATTGTATTGTTTTATCAATGAAAATACATGTCTTAAAATGCCTCCTGACATTTGAAATATAAATGCAATTTGCAAAATATTTTAAAACAGAAACCTAGACTAAAGTTGTAAGTACAGTAAAACCGATTCACTTCACTATCCGGAGCCGACAAGAAGGAAGCTGGGTGAAAGTATGTACAATCATAATGATACCAGTTTCCCATAACCTCAGCTGGATTGCAGCCTAGATGCCGTGCATTTGCTTGACAGATTACAAGACGTATGATTATCTTGTTATTATCGGAATTTTAGAAAGTTTGATCAGGTCATTAATGCACGGTGCACATATCGCACTGACTTTCTCAAACACAGAACTAAGGTACAATGAAACACTAAGATCACGACTGAAAGTTCGCTAAACATTTAGAAGAAAATTCTCGGAGCTTCAATTAAATTTGGTGAAATTAAAATTATTCCTGCAAACTCAAAAATACCCTCGAATTGCCCAATCCCTGAATAAGGCTCTGGGGCACCATCATTAAAAAGAAGGGGCTCCGGAACAATCTCGGCAAAGGTAAATACAATAATACAATAAATATTAGAAACAATATTCTTGCTTGGTTTTCTCTTCTTACAGTATATCTGTATAAGAGATAAATTTAAAAAATAACGAGATAGATGTAAAGATGCTACCATATTGCCTATCTGACCCCTTTGCCTCTCACTATTAGGCTAAGCGCATATTGAGACGCGTTTGAGATGACATGACGCGACCTGCATGACACGATCGCGCACACGCATCGCGTTGGGGAACGCTTATTACAACGCAGTAGCTCCCAACTATCCCAACATTTTATTTGTTAGACTGTTTAAAATTAATGATACACGGATAAAACTATGTTTATTAGATCTAAACTCAGAATCTGATAATAGGCCTATATAGGAGACACCTGATATTATAAATATATTGGTAATTGAAAATTATAGCCTACTGAACATAAGACTATAAAAATCTATTTTCTCTACAAATATTTATCCAATTCAGATGAAATTTGAAATATATTTAAACATGTATGTATACAATATGCAAAAATGGTAGGTCTACTATAATATTTAAAGAAATAGGTCAGCAACTTTACTAAGCATAGCCTATAGAATGAGTATAATTAGCCTATATATCAACATATCCTCGGTAAAAATCTTATCAAAAGATATGATGGACTGTGCAAGTCCAGGACAAAATATAAATATATAACTTAATTGACATAATAATTAATCAAGATAGTAAAAATAAACACCCCCTCCCCCACGCTCCCAAAAATTAAACAAATGGTTGGTGAGATATATTAATGTTTTTATTTAGGAGTACTATCATTGTAAAGTTTAACCATACTGTGTTGGGCCTAGAAAAGAGGCCTAGAAGTAAAGTTAATGGCCTATGTGTTTAAATATTGTCGTAGAGTTTTAATTTTTTTATATTATATTTATATATATATTATTTACTTGTGCAATAAATTTCAAACTAACCAGATGAATATTTTTATAAAAAAACAGATTTTAATAAAAACATATTCATTGATAATTATGCGTTCATAAAGTTGATAGCCTATTTAATTAAAAATTATGTATATATTTTTTATATTATATTTATACATATATTGTTTATGTATATTTTAAATTTCATTCAAATTGGATGTTTATTTTGAGAGAAAATTGATTTTTATTCAAGACAAGTACATCGTGATTGCTTACAGGCTAATACGCTAGACTTAACGAAATATGCGTCTCAATATGCGCCTTGCCTAATTGAGGCAATATTGCTATCCCTTCCAAAACAAAACTGCATACCTTAGGCGCCAACTTGAATTGGTATCAAATTAGGTAAACTATTACAAATGATTCAGAACTGACACAAGTTTTTTTCTGTTTCTCATGTGACATAACATCCACAAAGTGTATTTCTACCCACTTAGAGATGGTATATAATAATAAATGTAGGCTTGTTTTAAAGTTAAATAAAAGGTCAACCATCTACACTTGTAAATAAAATTGAAGTGTACTTTTTTCTAAGCTCATATTGGTCATTCACACATGAAACAAAAGATAAACATGTATTTTTTAGTTTGCCTGTCTGTTTGTCAGGCTAATCTCCGGAATGGCTGAAACAACTTTGTCCAACTTTTATTTGCATGTAGAGAACTTTTCAGAGAATAATCTAGGCTACATTTTATCCCGGAAATATTTAGTGTTCCTATTTTAAAATTGAAAAAATGTAAAAGTTATGGCCAAATTAGGACTTTAGCGGACAGAAGTCACACGCGACCATAAACAACTGATTTAGATAAAAAAACCCTAATCGAACACTTTTCTAACACTCTTCTGTGTTTTAATTTACTGTAATATGGTGATTTATCCGTTAAATATAGGCATATATCAAAACAGTATGCAATAATGTGAAAAGTAATTACACATGGATGTTAAATACACCTTCAGACCTAATTTGTAATGTTTTAAGTTCGTTCTGAGTTATGAGTAAGTACCAGGAGACCGAGCTAAAGCTCGATTATAAGCAGGGCTATGATTTCAATAATAAATATTGGATTATTGAGTTTTGAGGTTAGGCCTATAACATTAAACAACTAAATAAAGGGTATATACAACATTAGGCTTACCTGTAATAAAAATACAGTTTAAAGGATTAACCATAATCTCAACGTTATGCCTCAGAAATAAGTCAGGCCTAAATTAAAGTTTAATATTTCAATATCGATTTAGGCCTAGGGCCTAGTTCGCTCACGTCAATAACTATTATTGCAAATTTCCGTGAACATCGTTTAGGTTAGGCCTATAACATTAAACAACTAAATAAAGGGTATGTTTATTTAGCAGAAGTATTCGTTGCCATGGTCACTATAAATAGATACAACATTAGGCTTACCTCTAATAAAATACAGTTTAAAAGAAAACAGATGATTATTGTAATGACATTGAAAACATTTTCATCAGCTGTGCTTTGTATTGTTTAAAATGGACAAATTTCACTTTTTAATTTAATAAAAAGACGTAGAAAACGAATTTTCCCAGACTGGTGACCATTTCCAATCGATTTCTCGTGGCCAAAAGCCCCATATAAAATCAAAAAATCAAAAATCCTTAGACGGAGATTCCAGATCCATTTAGCAGACAGACAATTATCTCTCGCTTTAGAAGATAAGATAAACTGGCGGAAAACGGGATTTTTAGCATTCGTTTTTGAATAGCTAATAATTTACTTAGGCCTAAAACGGATACATAGATCGATTTGGGTTGCTACATGCTAAAGATCATTGTGCGTTTTTGTACCATGTAACTCGGATCTAAAATAGGGTTTTCCGTGTAATTTTAAAGCACAATATTTACACGATAGTTTGTTCATTTATTTAATCTGCGACATGCAGCTAGTACACAATAAAAAACTAAAGTTTTAGGGTAAAAGTAAGCGTTCCATGACCATTTAAGGATAAAAGTTTAAACTTATTTTCTTATTTTTCCACTTTTGTCTACTTTAACATATATTATTAACGAAACTTACTATTTAATTTCTAATGCAACACAATTGTTTAGTTCGTTTTATACCAGGTAGCACATTTTAGCAGATGACCAGGACTAGATATGAATGATAACAAAACTGAACATTTTTTAAACACTCTTTGGTAGAATTTGTTAGTGCACAATGACTAAAATATAACTGTTCATTTTTACGGTTCCATTATTAATAAACGGTACCACAAACTGGCAGATACTTTCTCACAAACATATTTAAATTATTAAACAGATTCACTGTGACTTCATAATTGTAAGTGGGGTAGGAGAAGTGATTTTTTAAAGTAGGAGATTAACTAATAAATATTATTATTATTATCTAGAGAGAAAACTATTCGATCGATTTCGAACAAATTTGCACTAAACACGTCAATTAGGCCTGTATAGATGTGAAGGCTACAAATAAGTCAAATTTTATCAAAATCGTTATAGCCGGTTTTTTATAAAAAATAATAGCTGATTTTTTGGGGTTTTTTGCCAAAAATTTGGTTTTTTTCAAAATTTTTCAACACCGTTTTTCGTGCATCTATACAGGCCTGCTTTACATGTCTGGTGCAAATTTGTTTGAAATCGATCGAATAGTTTTCGCTCTAGCTTTGTATACATACAGACATACAGACGTACAGACATACATACAGACAGACATTTTGTAAAAACCACTTTTTTGGTCCCAAAACGGATATTTCCACAAAAATCTCAACATCGATTTTTTTTGCGATCACTATACTTTTCCTATACTATAGTATAGTGAGAAAGTAAAAAGGAAACAAACCCTTACAGCATGGTTTTCAACATGTAGAGCGTAAGAGAATGTTTTTGATAAACAGTGGGAAAACATTAAATACTTGTGAAAGACATGCAGTGTCAACCTTCATTAATTACAAATTTTGAACCGTTACAATATCACAATATTTTCTCTTCCTTAATGTAAATGCAGGTTTTGTCTAATAAAAATAACATTAATAAATATTTTGGAGACAAAATTATTATTCCTTGTAATATTTATGTACTAATAATGAGTCAATTATTGAAGTTCATTTTTCGAAAACAATGTGGGTGGGGGCGTGAGTGCTTTTGGTTATCAATGGAAGCACACATCCTAAAAGGTTGAGAACCACTGCCTTATAGATCACTTGTCTGACTCGGTCGATTTTCTCCAGAACGGATAAAGTTGTCCCATTGCAATTCGGCGTAGTTTTTAAACATGCTAACCAGCCTGTATTCTAAGAATCAGAACTTGAAAACCATCAATTTTGTTTGAAGAAAATACCCAAACAAAGGTTTTTTTGTCATGATTGTGGCATGTCGTTATAAAGGGTTTTATTTAAAGATATCAAAATACTTTTTAAAGGGTTTTTGAAACTGCGTTTTAAAAATATTTTTAAAAACTACTTCAAAACCAATCAATTCTGTACTTCCTAAAGTGCCCCAGGAAGAAGAAAGCAGTGGTTTTAGAAGCACTCCAGAGGAAAACTGTAGTAAATCAGGACTTTACTAAAACCAACCGCTCTATTTACGAAAATACTGCAGCTAAAATTCTGAAAAAGCAGAGGTGTTAAAAAATGTGGACCATTTATTCAACTACGTGTTTATTACACCATTTACAGTAAAATAGTTCCCAAAATTCTCCGCTTACCGTCTTGCCGCCATTTTGTTTTTTTACTAAATCATTTTTCTCTAGAACTGTTTAACCGATTGAGTA
>JAGFPH010021720.1:0-13130 GCA_018207615.1 Philaenus spumarius | reverse complement strand
GATAACCGTCTACCTAATAGTTTATCGAAAGAAATAGTTGGAAAAAACTATTTTGGTTTCGAGATATTTTGACAGTATTTGGCTGAAAGACATTCTGTGCCTTTATCAGCTGATGCGGGACTATGGCGAGCGCAACTGATGATCTTAAGGGAGGCAATAAGGGACAATGCTAAGCCGAAATGTATACAAGAAGATAGGACAAGTCATTACCATGCCTTTTACATAGAGGTAGACTTTGACCTCGGCGATGAAACTTATTTTAGAGAGGAAATTAATTCAAAATTAATTGGACGGGTTTTCAAGTGTAGGGGAGATTTGCCTCATTTAAATTACAAACCTTGGGTCAGGGAACAAAATTATAATTGCTCTGTTTGTAATTTAAATCAGTTTGAGAATGCATATAATTTTATTGGCAAATGTAAAATTTTAAAGGATTTTATATTTAGGTGGTTTAACACGTTCACTGCTAAGGACGCACATGTGAGCTTGACACTGAACACTATGAGAAGCGGCCGACGCGACGCACAGTGCATCTACTGGAATTTATATGCGTTATATGTAGTAAGTTGCATGTTGCTGTGTTGTATGTAATGTGAACTGTTAATTTATTATATCTGATGATGAAACATAGTTTTTGAAACGCGTCATATATAAAGAACGCAGGCAAAATCAAACGACGGAAACGAAATAGGTAAAATTATGATTATCAATAGTGACTTGGATACTCATAGAATGATTTTAAAATGATTAATTTAGTACAAGAGGGAACAAACGCCGTAAAAACTATTTTGGTTACTTACATTTTATAGATAAACCATACGCCCTTATTTCCCATGTGAAGAGAGATCTGATATTTTGCACAGCTGATTCTTAGGTAAATAAATAAACAAATTAGAGCTATCACATTTTCATTATATGCGTTTAAGGGATACAAATTTAATAACAACCAATAAAACAATATCCAGTCAACTTTGTTTCTTCAATAGAAGAAAAATTCCATGTATTACATTTATTTTTTAGGTGTAACATAGAATTGGTAAACAAGTCGCATTAAGGACACTGCCGTTTAAGAGGTTAAAATAATAACCAATATTTTAAAGCGGACGCACATGTGCGTCTATAGCACATAGGCTCAAAATTGGCCTGCAAAGCACGCATTGCTCTGTGTGTTGAAAATTCTCCCAATACGTTGGCGTGCGAAGTACGCAATGCACTGTGCGTCGACCACTTCTCATAGTGTTCAGTTTCAAACTCACATGTGCGTCCTTAGCAGTGAACGTGTTAATGTTTAAAAAATATGATTATAGGAATTGTTTTAAATAATTATTTATTTTTAATATAGGCGTAATGGTTGTTATAATAGTGTTTTTCTAAACAAAGAACGAGATAGATAAAAGGGTAGTGATGGATATAGAAGATGTATATATACCTGTAACTCCAATTCACAGATAAGCTTACAAAATAAGCCGAGTTTGTTCAATAATCTATTTGTATGTTATAAACAATTGAGTCATTTAGGAATTAATTTAACTAAAAATAAACATAGGTTTGAGTACTGTCTATGCAACAATGGTTAAATTAAAAGTAAAAAAAAGTTCAAAAACTGAGATTTGAACCCATTACAATTAGGATCAATCAAACCAGACATTGGTAAATGTTATCTCACATTTAAGGTCGATATTTGTAGTCCAGTGAACTAACATAGTAAGTCCAGTGTTTAAATCCCTGTCTTCTTGTGTTCTTTTCACTTATAATTAAGTTACCAGCAATCTTAAACAAGTGTCATTTAGTAATACACCTTAAGGAACTGATATATCATTGTAAGAAGTATTAAGCTTAAAGCTATGAGAAGACGCTATCGTGTAAGAAAGCGCAATGAAAGAAAACAAACTTTGTGACAAAAATACTTCTCTTTAGAAAACTTGTTTGGGAAGAGATAAGGCAGATTTGGCGTAGAGTCAAATAATAAATACTGTTGTATAAATCTTAAGAAATAAGAGTTGATACACATTTTTTTTGTCGGAGGAATTTTCCGAAAGAGATGTTTTTTGGAACGCACACGTTTAGAATGATTGTGGCAAAATTCAACTAATTAAGTTTAATTACTTTGTGTAAATATCGAACAGCAATATAATTTAGAGTTAGATGACATTTTTAAAGTCAGCCTATGTTATGCAAATAATTTAAATTGCTTGTGTACGGTGTGTTCCACTAAAAGGTTGTTATTTTTATTTTATTTTCTTAACAAAACAATTCAACCTTTAAAAGTTGTTGATTTGCAGATTACATGAACATTTTTAAAACTTAAAAGTAAAGAAAAATAACAGTAATAAATTATTAATGGTCCAAATTTTACCTTTATTGATTTCCATCTATAGCTATGAACTAATATCAAAGAAACAAGAAAGCGTCTTACGTGCTTTTGAAAATTGCCTACAATTGTTGCTCCTTTAATTAGCCTCATTAATTATTCACCATCTGTTGCTAAAGGGTGAGAATCAAATTTTCTTTCAAAAACCCAACTAAAAACATCGAATATCATCAAGTCTGCGATCTTGGATGTCATCCGTAAAGTTGCTGCAATGGCCTATACAACGTTTGGGGAAATCTCAATCTAAAATATTTTTGGTCACATTGGCATAATGATGAGGAGCCCCATCCTGTTGGAAAAACGAAAATCATCTCCGACTGAGTATGATGGGGAACTATGTGGTTACTTAATATTGAAGCGTATGTACATCCAGTCATTGTGTAATAGGAATGTCATACGATAAAACACCATAATTGGTGACGGCAGGCCAAATAGTTATACACTTTGATTTCAAACTATCTTCGAGTAAGATACATGGATTTTGTGTTTCCAATAATTACAATTATATCTGTTTACGTATCCTGTTCGGTAAAAAACATCATTGGCTTCATCTGATAACAAAATTCCATCATACGACTCGGATCTTCGTCAAACTTTTCAATTACCTTCGAACAAAATTATTCCACTAGTCTTTTTGGGCCATATTCCAGCAATCCGTAAACTAAGTATGTTTTATAATTTTTAGTTTTTCTTTACATATTTTTGGACTGACGATTTTGAATTTCAGTAGAGTATACAACCTTGTAAGAGGCCTGTTTCGCGTTTTCAGTAAAGTGGCAAACGCAAGATCTTCACTTTCTGTGTTTAAAAATCTCCGATATTTCTTTATAATTGATCCAGTTTCTAATAACATAGTTTTCTATTTATAAATTTATTTTGATTAAATCCCTACAATGCATGATTTTTTTTTTGCAGTAAAAAAAAATGTATGTAGTAGATTTTTGGTCCCAAACAACGTAAAAAATAAGTAAAAAATTCTAATGTCAAAAATAGCTGTAATAATTAATTTTTAAAAATTTGTTCCATTTTGCTACACCATGCATTTACAGTACCTTAGCAAATGTCAGTTTTTATCAACGAATGCGCACTGTAGCCATTTAGCTACACATTAAAAGAACAATCATATTTGGTTAGGCTAAAATACAGTACCAAAAAACTTACATAAACCAAGCAAATGTAAAGTATGATAACAACTAACATAAATTAACTTTGTACAGGTGTTTACGGTTTAACTCTTTATTGATCTTCCTCTAAATTTGTTTGGTATGATAGCTTTGATTTGCAATATGCTGAACAAGTTCTTTTGGGAAAAAGAAATAGAAAAACTGTAAAGGTGTGTCCAAATTTAGTACTTCATCAGTCAATGAATTTGGTCCGTTGAATTTGTATGTATCTTCATGTACACTAAAAGGTTCATATCTCCAATTTAGTGTAGGTTTTTTAATTCCGACCCGAGGCCTAGTTTGATTACGTGGATTCGGTTGTTTTTTTGAAGTACCGACAGGCCTAGGTGTATTTGGTGTTTTTTTTATGGAACGTGGAACAGAAGGCGTAGGCTTACAGACATTTTTAGGTTTTTTCTGCTGTGGTAGGCCTATGGGTGGAAGGTTAGTAGGCAACTAACTTCTTTTTGGAGCAGACCTTCCAGTACATCTTTACTTGGACAAACCAGGAAGGTTTAGGCTACTAAACTTAGGCCTACTGGTGGATGAAGTGGATGGCTCTCCTAACCGTTTTAGTTCATTTTCTTTGCTAGGTGAAGCATAGGAATGTTCAAGTAAAACTTTATCAGGCTCCTCCTGGTGTTCATTTGGTGTATCCTGGCCTCCGCAGATACTTCAGCGATTAACTCATCACTAATTTCATGGTCTGATTCCTGTTCTGCTTGACAATTATCAAGGAAATCAAAAACAGAGTTCAAATTGAGTTTAGGATCATCATCTTCTTCATCTGAAAACTCTTCAAAATCACTTTGACAAAAATCAAATATATCAGCCTCACTTATATGGTCTTTCTCCCTCTCAGCTGTTATAAATTTTATATTGGACATTTTTAATTACAAAAACACGATAAAACAACTAAAACACAATACAAACGTAACTAAATGAGCTTAAAAACACACTGCTCAAAATGTAAACAACACTTGTAGTCAAAAGTGAGGTTATGTTCTATAGTTATTATGAACGCATAGTGTAGCTAAAAAGCTACACACATATATCACACTAAAATACAAATTTAAACTAATCAAATGACGTTTTACATTCACTAAAACTGTTTGTAAACTTGTAAATAGCAACTAGTTATTTTTTATATTGTCGATTTTGATGAGAATAAACTAGAAAACATAAACAGAAAAAGCCAAATAAACGAAGTTGTTCAGAACAGCGGCTCCTACTATGGAACAGTAAGAAATAAAAAACCAACAGATGAAAATTCTCTTTCAACGACTTACAAACAACTGAAACACATTGGAGAATATACTAAATGCATAAAGTTAACATTTAGCTACATTACAACAATACAGGAATCTATGGAAACAGGTGTAGCCAAAACGCTACAGTATGCATTGTAGGGTTTTAAAGAGGTTCCACTCTTGGATTGGTTCCTAGAGACACTTATCGCTTCATATTCATTTTCAAAATATAGACCAAGAACAACATCTCAATTTTTGTCCAATTAAAAAATTCATCGTTTCGAATTTATATATCACACATAAACTGATTGACCATGATTACTAAACAAATTGTGTGTTTACAAAACAACAGGTGATCGAGACTTAACAGATTAGATAACTCAAAACCTAACTACCCAATTTGTATGCGATCTTTAGTAACTTACTCCTGGTAAAATGGCCAAAAATAATTAAGTTTGTTTTTCAAAATGGTTGTAAATAGTGCAATAAAACTTAAACCTTTTTAAAACTCCAGTTTTTGTCTTACTCTAAAATCGCTAAATCGTTAAAGATAAACCGAAATAACAAACGGAAGAAATGTTGACGGTAAACATTTCGGGGGAAAATTTAGGACGCGAAGAGTTTTCTAAAAAATGTCTTTATGTTCTGAAAGACCACGTTAAACTGACTAAAAACACCAATAACGTCCGAGCGAAATAAATAGGCCTATTATTAAAAATATGAGATAATTAATACAACTCGAAAGTATAGAGGTGATACTAAATAATTTTTAATTTGTTGACTAAATAAAAGAATCAAACAACTTAACTCAAAGTAAAACAGATAAAAAATAAGTTGACTAACACAAATTAATTAAATAAATCAGGAAAACATACGTGAACTTGTAAAATAATTTTATCTAAGAAGTTTAGTTTAAAAAAAATAACAATGAAACTTTAAGGCAACATTGAATGCTATTTTACCTAATAGTAAAATATTGAATTTTATTGGTCGTGAATAAATAAGTCGTGCTCTTGGTGGAATTTTGCTAAATTATATTCCAATAATTTCATACGTATGAAATTATGAAATAGATAAACCACGAAACTGTAAATCACTAAAAACATTTTGTGAACCCAACGAACTACGCCCATATAAATAACGTTGTATGTATGTGCGCGACTTCTGACATAATATAGAATAGAATAGAATAGAATAAATTTATTACAACACAATTGTACAAACAAACAAAAGAAATACATAATGGAACCATGTTGTAAAAGCAACCCCAACAGGTAAAAAACCCAATTACTGGGGCGCCATCTATACAAAAATAAAATAAGTCATGCTTAAACTAATTAAAACTATGAAACAAATAATTAAACAAAACAACCAAATACATAATCAAACACATTATATACAAATAAACAATAATAATGAAAACATAAAAACTAACATATTATACCTAGCTGTTGAGTCCCATCAAAACTTGCAAACCCACAGTCAGCGCTGGTTTAATGCAGACAAAGTCTCCCTGCGGAACCTCGACAAACCCCAGGAAACATCCACCTTGTGAGAGACCAAATTGTACACAGCAATTGACGAGTTCAGCAATTGACGGCGCATGAGCATGGGTTCTAATGCGCTCCTGGTAAAGTGGTCGTCTGATTCTCATCCCATAAGGTGGAACACACCAGCATATACACAGGTCGGTCTTGGATTAACCGGTATGGGGAGGAGTGGGGGGAGGGCGTGTACAGTATATATAGGTTGTAATATTTTATGTATACTTTAGTAGTGTTAAAACCCTCTGAGGATGATGACCATGTCATCGAAATGTACATAAGGGTAAGGTATTAAACTCAACTTACAATTTAGTTGTTTAGTTATAGTTTTTGCTCCTTGTTTTGTGGTTCGGGTTTTTATTTAAATCAGTGTGACCAGCATATCTGTCTTAGGCTCTCAGGATCATCAATCATGCCACACATAACTCCTCTCAAGAAACACAACCTCAACAAATGTCTCCTAACTGCCAACGAATTGACTTCAAATGCACTCAAAAATTCCCTATATCTTATTGTCCAAATTTGCTGGTTATTAAATCCAAATTTTTTATAAAATAACACACGCAAAAATCTTTTCTGAACTTTTTCTATCATATTTACATAGTATTTTGTTGATGGGGACCAAACAATACAGGCAAATTCCAGCCCTGATCTAACCAGACTATTAAATAAAACTTTCATAACGACAATATTATTAAAATCCCTCCCCAACCGACAAATAAAACCCAAGGTGGAATAAGCTCTCTTTACTATATTAACAATATGACAACTAAAAGATAAATCTTGTGACATAAGAACCTCCAAATCCTTAAAGCTAGTAACTCTGTTCAATAATTGCATATCAATGTTATAATTGTTAATTAAAGGCTGTAATACTCTATAATATGACATGACGCAACATTTTTTAATATTAAGAAGAAGTTTATTATTTTCACACCAAATAGATAATCTAACTAAATTTTCTTGCAAAATTTGACAATCATAACAAGTTTTAATGTTTTTAAAAATTTTCAAATCATCAGCGTACATTAAATATTCACAATTATCGAAACACGAAGTTATTTCATTAATGAATATATTAAACAATAAAGGTCCCAAGTTACTGCCCTGAGGAACACCGGACCCCATTATAAATCTATTCGATTTAAAATCAGAATACGTTACATATTGATACCTAAGAAACAAATAGGAAGAGAAAAACCTAAGTAGATCACTGGAAAACCCATAGAAATTCAGTTTCCTAAGCAATGTGATGTGATTGTCTTTATCAAATGCTTTTGCAAAGTCAGTGTATATTACATCCACCTGCCCTCTATTATCCAATACCCTAGATGTATAATTTACAAAATTTGAGAGATTATTATTAATTGATCTCGCAGGAATAAAACCATGTTGAGCCCAAGACAAATACGGTTTCATATGTGATAGCACAAACAAATGAATGACAATCTCAAACACCTTAGCAGGAGTTGAAAGTATTGCTACAGGTCTGTAGTTGGAAATATCTAATTCGTTAGCACCCTTATGAAGAGGAGTAATTCTGGACAGTTTCCAATCATTTGGAAAGTTGTTTGTGGAAAGACTTAAATTAAAAATAAAACAAAGAGATTGTAAAACAATTATAGATAAATAAGGCATTAAAAAACTACATTTTGTCGGTTAACTGGCATAATGTTTAAGTCGAAATGCCACCCAATGAACGACAGGACCTATAACTTCTAGTTGGCTGCAACAAAGATTTACCCACCATGCAAATGAGGTAAATATTGTTTTTACATTGTTTACAGATACCAACGCGAATGCTGACACTTGACCAAACCGCTACTAACCAGACTAAAAACATCAGTACCCGGTACATCTCTGTTTAACACGTTCACTGCTAAGGACGTACATGTAAGCTTGACACTGAAAACTATGAGAAGCGACCGACGCACAGTGCATTGCACACCAACCTCCATATTGGAAGTATTTTCAATACACAGTGCATTGCGTCACGCCAATTTTTAGCCTATGTGTGTCCACTTTAAAATATTAGTAATTATTACGTAGAAAGGTTCAAAAATAAAAAATAAAGTTATGTCAACTCATTTACTCTATAAATATAAAAAATAAAAGGTCATCTCCTAGCATAGGAAATATGAAATTTGCGTAGCAGTGAACATCTTAAGGGCGAGGTAACCATCGACTAGTTCGTTTGAAGGATGTGTCGCATTAGGAAGCGGTGTGGGAAAAGGTTTTTTCTCAACTTACGGCCTTTCCCCTCACCCCCGGCCCATAGCGTCAGGAGGCCAAGTGCCTGGATTCATACCGATACCTTGTTTTGTATAACAAAATTTCAAACGTAAAAAAAAATATCCTGAAGTTCTAACTTACAGTCTCTAGTGTAAATGTGTTTCTAGAATCTAAACATATATAAGTTTGTAACCCGTATTAGCTTTCTAAAAAAGGTTTTTAATTTCTAAATATATATATTGTATGGGTATACAGACTTTACGAAGGTAGTAATTCTTACTACCATATAAATGAAGCCCCAACAAATCTGTCAACCCTGTTAGACTATATCGCGATCGCGTAATAAAACATGGCTGAAGATTGTCTATGCAAAATCGCATAAGGGACTATTGGTTTGATAATTTGTGATGTATATGTTTTAGATTGCGTGTAATTGATTTCCCGTCACCAGGGCAGTGTCTAATTTCATTATAATATAAAGCAAAAATTTAAGTTTAGTGTAATTCTATTAAAACCTCTGGTCACTACCGAATTTTCTACACGATAGATAGCGGCAGAATAATGTTAAACAGAGAATGTCAATCCTTCATTTTGTATGGTTGTTTTTAATAACCCGAAGTGTTTGCCTTTTTTACGATTTCAACCCATCTAAAACATAATTATAATGACTCATCGTGGAATTTTTTGGAGTTCATTTGAAGTGTAAAGATTTACATTTTCAGTTCTAATTATTTGAGCCGTAAAATTAGAAAGTTAATCTATGTTTTTAGGAATTGAAATGAAATATTATACTCTCGGGAAATAAGACAGTTGTACTTTGCTTATTTCTTTGCTATTGGGGAGGATAATAGTTTAAGGATGCAAATCCATACTGGCTCCCTTAGGTGTCATCCAGAGATCTTTTATGAAGATGGCGCTGCGTAAACCAAAAAGATATCCATCAAACGAGCTTTGTGACTGTTTAAACGTTTTTAATATCAGACTACGTTTTGTAAAAACTCTTTAACCTTTTTTGCATAAAAATTCCAATTTCATTTTTTCTATTTCGAGTCATTATCATTTTACTCGTCATACTCAAGCAGTAGGTATAAGAACAGATAGGCTTTATAATATCTGTATCCACTACTAACTGATACTACGTTTCACAGATTATTTTCCGTAATATTCCAAAAAACCTGAGACCTTTTCAAAATTATACAGTTAGGGATATAAAAAGCAAGTTTCTTTATGGTTAGGGGAGGTAGGGAGGGATTATCGTGAGGCCGTCATTTTCTGAGTACGTATAAAGTTATGTTTAGCATATATGTCGCTCTTTTTATCTTTCATTTTTTATCTCGAGTTCTATTCTGATTCTTTGTAGGGGAATTTTTGGTGTAGGAGGAGTGACGTTTTTGTTCTGGTGATGACCTATTTATGATTTCTTGTACATTTTAAAATTGTATTTTTCTTCTTTTTTTTCTCTTCTCTCTTTTTCTATAATTTTTATTGTAAAGTAATGTTGTGCACGACTTGTGCCTACGCACAAGCCTCGTGCCTATGTGGGCACTAAATCCATAGACGATAATTTATGAAATAAATAAATATTTCAAATCAATATACTTGTAAGCCATCGCAGAAGAATACCAGCCATCAATTTTACAATTATTATATTTAAGGGTATAAATTAGGTTTGAAGGTTCTCTGTAAATTATTAAGGGTGTGTTTTAAATTTCATCTTCGTATACTATTAAATAGTTTGTCTTGACCAGACTGTACGTAAGCTGTACTACGGAAATAAATAAATTTTCAGTAATACTTGTTTTGGCTTCAGGCACTTATCTATTTAACTTATTGTTTGGCTATTCGCCAAATCTGTCTTATCTTTCTAAAAAAAGGGATTGTTTATTCTTCAGACGACATTCTCTTATTTCTCCCCTTGGTAACTTACTAACTGAACCTTTTAACAGTTAATTTAATACATTATACGCAAAATAAGTTTATGTTAAACTTAAAGTTTACTCTTATAGTTATCAAAAAGAAAATGTGAAGTCAGATATCTTCCTGAACTGAGTTACGCTTTGTATTTTAATTTAATTTTAATGCAGATTAAAAATTATTGTTCATTTAACTGTTTTATATCAGTTACATTTTATTGCATAATTTAATACCAATGTAATATGTGTTTTTTTTCAAAGGTAGAAAGGCATTTTGTTTTGAATAATTTTATTAACTAAGAACTTTCTTATTTCGAGTTAAATAAGCAAGAAAGCTCTGATTTTCAAGGAAATGTTAAATTTTGTTTTTTATTAGCAACGTACACTTAAATAAAATCAGGCTTACAACAGTCATACATTTTCTGTGCCTTAAAAATGTCTATAATGACTTACCACCACAAACCTATATATCATATTAAATTTAATGACTTACCCCAAACCTATATATCATATTGAATTTTAGAAAACTGACCATAATAAACTATTTCATTTATTAAATAACTGACAACATCGTTGAATATAAGCATTTGATAACAAAGGGTGATTGATTTGTTAAATGTTTAATGAACGGCTTCTGAGAAAGGTTATTTATCTATTAAAATAGCAAACATTTTAATACATGATTGTATAATTTTACCACCCCCAAATTAAAATCCATCTCAGATGTATAACATTTGAAATGTATAAATGATAGATTTTCAACTAAATATTAAGATTTAAATCAGTTATATGTATATAAGAAATAGTAAGGGACAAAACATGTATCCCAGAGGAACACCACACCTTACTCTCTCCCTGCAAGATTGATAGATTAAATTATTATTATTATAACTAATTGTGCTTTGATATCGGTCATGTAAAAAATATTATTTAATCAAAATTGATATTTCATCAAAGTTATAATATTTCAACAAAAGACCATCATGATGCATACTATCATAGCCCTTGTAATGATCACAGAAGATCAATCGTATTTAATGTAGGAATATTTATATAGAATTATGATATAACTTACACGGATTAAGTAATAACATTACATTCTGTTGAAATGATGTCAATATTACAATGTCACAATCTAAAAAAATACATGGAAATCATACTGCAGCCTTCCCTCGGCTGATTTCGGAAGTGACATCAATCTCGATAGTTAGGGTTAACAAACGATTCTGTCGATACTAAACACTAGCTTTAGAAGGGAATTGGCTTTGTTTCATAGTTAAATTGTCGAGTTTATATATTCATGAATATTTACTACAACACACAGTAAAAACCTGCACATGAAAAAGTATTTGGGAAAAATTAAAAATTTTGATTCTTTCACTATTTCGATTTCAGATCCTATCACTTTCCTAGTACTCAAATAATCCCTGTTTTAACATTTCCCTTTGGAATATATTTTTAATATTATCTTAATTTAATAGAATTAACTAAGCGAGCTTTGTAGTTTAGAAATGAAAATATAGTTTTTTGTTTTGCAGTTTTTTTAATTCGGCAATTCTTTCCAAACATTTTAAAACATGTATATTGCTATTTAAAAAAATAAATAAAAATAATATTATTCTCACTCACATAAGTTTAATGTGACAAAATCAATTAACATACACCACTGTAGCCCCTGCGAATTTGATGTGTTTCCAATTTAAAACGTTTTATTTATTTTTTAAATTCCTTCTCACCCGTCGAGCTCAAAGTGTATTTTATAATAAATGTATATTGCTACAAATCTTAATTATAAAAAGAATGTAAACTATACTTGGTCGGTTGCGTTTCTGGTTTTTTTCTTCAAAAGTTCATCCTCAACAAGAACTCTGCCCCAAAGGAGAACTATTACGGTGAAAATGCAAGAAGTCCTTAGTTACATATGAGAAATATTATAATAAAAATAATTCAGAACCTCCAGCCATTATGTTAGAAATAGATCGTTGCTAAATAATGATTGCACGATCAACAAAAAACACAAATAAGTCATTTTACATCATTAACTGGACAGAATCCCAAAAAACTACTTTTGGGGATAAAAACATTAAAAATTGGAGCTTCAGATGCTATCATTACATTCAATTGTTGTGAGGTTGGTAAAGTGCAAGTTTTACATAAACTATGTTTGGATGTGGGAAATAACAGGTATAAACAAATTGACTATAAAAGAGTTATAGATTCTAACAAATCAGCTAAGTGGAAAATGAAAGAGAAAAGAAATGTAAAAAGAAAAGAGGAAGACAAGGAGGAAGAAAAACAGTTCAGTCTGTTGTTATAATGTTCAGTGTTACACTTTTCTAATAAACATCTTGTGCTTTCAAGCTGAATTTGTTTACTGTTGTAAATAAGTATGTAATCTACAATGTTAACCTAAAAGTATATGCTAAAAAAGTGTAGTTTATTATCTGTCAGAAAAAAATTGTACTTTTATATTGAAAACCCCCAATTTTAGGACTTTTTCTAAACTAAGCAAATGTGATGCATTTTAGAATATTGCTTACCAATAGGTTACCTTTTTCAAAAAGTCTAAAATAAATGTGGACTAAATTTAAGCTACTTATCTCAAACTTGTATTTATGTTTTTAATGGTAACCAGCAATTTTTGTTTATAATATGGG
>JAGFPH010021718.1:0-13130 GCA_018207615.1 Philaenus spumarius | reverse complement strand
TCGATTTCTAAGAATCGTATACGTGTTGACGCCAATAGTTCTGGTTCGTTAAGAAAATGTTACGGGTGTCTGGTAAAAATATACGGGTCGTTAATAAACAGTTATGGTTCGTTCAATTGACGTTAGTATCGAACAGATTCTTGGAATTTATGTTGACGCAAATAGTTCTGGTTCGTTAAGAAAATGTTACGGGTGATTGATAAAAATATACGAGTCATTAATAAAAAGTTATGGTTCGTTCGATTGACGTTAGTATCGAACAGATTCTTGGAATTTATCGATTTCTAAGAATCGTATATGTTGACGCAAATAAGAAAATGTTACGGGTGTTTGATAAAAAATATACGCATGGCTGGTAAAAATATACGGGTCGTTAATAAAAAGTTATGGTTCGCTCGATTGACGTTAGTATCGAACAGGTTCTTGTAATTTATTGATTTCTAAGAATCGTATATAAAACGAATGCATCGCAATCAAGTATTTTTAAAACGTATCTTAAAATGATGGCGACTAATGAGATCAATGCAATCTAGTATTTTTTATTGTAATATGCTTTAAATACTGGTAACTTTTGAAGACGAACATCATTCTGTATTGTTACGCTTTTATTCAACTATTAAATTAGTTTCTAGTATATTACTAATTACTATACTGTGCAAAATGGAAATAGAGCAATCCGTAAAAAGAAACCAGGAGAGCGCTGCGGCTGAACGTATTAAAAAATGTCCACCTGAAGGACAGCCTTACAAGGAATGGTGGGAAAAAAATAAGGAGTATTTGGAGGAATGCAGCACCATCTCAAGAACGTCTCAGTCTCTTGAAACGCTGGCTGAAAGGTTAAAGGAGATCGACGAAGACTTAACGGACAACCAGTATTCTATTGAAGAAACAGATGAAACTTTGGAATCCATTCAGGATTATTTAAATAAATTGGCGGCTGAGTTTCACGTAACTACGGAAGGCAGCATGAATGTAGAACCGGCTCCTCCTGAAGAAACTTTTGAATCCATTCAGGACTATTTAAATAAATTTGCGGAAGAAGTTGCTGCAGAGTCTCCTTTAACTACGGAGAACATGAATGAAGATGAATTCGACAAGTATGTTGAGGAATTGCTGGACGATATTGAAGACGAATTTTTATTGCAGTGAAAAGGTAGCAATTATGTATGAAAATGGTTAGTAGTTAAGTGTATGTGATAGAGTTAAGACGTTAAATTAATGATGAAAATCCTTGTTTGTGTTTTATTAATATTAGTTTTAACAGAAAGTAAAATTTATACAAGTAATAATACATTAGATGCATTGCAATATCTTCAGATTTTTGGATTTTTGGAAAATAGTAATGCAACATTGACTGCAGTGAATAATACAGTACTTTCCAGCGCTTTGTTTATTTTTCAAGAGTACTATAATTTATCCTTAGATGGTCAATTAAATAATGAAACGTTAAATTTAATGAACTTTAAACGGTGTGGTGTACGAGATGATGTATATGGGTTTTCTGCTTCTACAGTTAAATGGAAAAAATTACATATTAAATGGCATTATTCTTACGCTAATTCTAATGTATTAAAAATTACTGAACAAGCGTTTAAAATATGGGAAAGTAATTCTGATCTTTCATTTTCACATAATATACATAGTCCAGATATATTAATATCAAACAAATATCTTAGTCATAAATATCAAAAACTAAACCAATACTATTGTCCATATGCATTTGATGGCAGAGGTAGTGTATTAGCGCATTCGTTTTTCCCAATTGCAGATGGATCGACTGTAGAAATACATATAGACAACGAAGAAAATTGGTGTTCAGCACAGCATTGTTTATCTGATCAATCAAATTTACTACATGTTTTAGTGCATGAAATCGGACATGCATTAGGCTTAAGACATTCAAATGACCGTAAAGCTATTATGTTTCCTTATTATAATGACAAAATAATTAAACTAGGATATGATGACATTTTAGGAATACAAAGTTTATATGGTCCTCCTCGTTTACCAGTTTCAACAACGTCTACGACATTACGTTCCACAGTGACTACAGTTTCAACACCTACAATTACACCTGTAGAACCAAATCTATGTAATTTAAAAAATATTAACACTTTTCTAATAGTACATAATCATTTATATATTTTTCATGAGAAATGGGTTTGGCTTGTTAAGTTAGGGGAAGTCTCATATCACAGCGTTTTGTATTTACCTGATTGGTTGCCTTTTCTTCCACAAAACTTTACAAAAATATCTCATGTTTATCAAAGACCGTCAGGCGAAGTAGTTATTTTTATTGATTGTCTAATATATATGATTGATTTTCCTTCTTTAAATCTTGTAAGTAATTATCCAAAACATTGTATAGATTTAAATTTACCAAAAGCATCTGTTATTAATGGAGTGGTTAATACGTACAATGGACATACTCTAATTTTCTATAACAAAATATATTTCGCTGAAATTAATGAATGCTCATTCAAAGTTAAATATTATGGGTTAATATATGAAAGATTACCAGGTATACCACCGTGTATTGGCTCATGTTTTAGGTATAAAAATGGATTATTATATTTCTTTCAAAATGAAACGTATTTTGAATTTGATGAATTTTCTAATCAGTTAATTAGTGCAAAAACCTTCGATCTTTCCATTTTCGGAATAAAATGTTCAAAAACGTCATTTACAGAGATTTTAGATCGTTTTAAAAAACTTGTAACTAAATTAGACACCATGTCTATATCATTAGAAAACGTTTAGTAGAAGTGATAAGGTATTATTTTTTGTATTGTATTTTTTGTGATGATGTTACCTGTATTGATTGTGAAGTTACCGTAGGAGAACCAGATTGTAAGTTAGCAAATTTGTAATAAATATTGTATTCATATTATAATGTGTACTGCTTTCTTATTTCATTTCGTCGTCAGTTACTAAACTATGAACATCAATGTGAGAAGAGAAATTGCTAAAGAATTACATAAGCAAGTGCGAAAAAATTTTCCTAGTCGCTATGTAGAAGTAAAGGGATTAAATGATTTATACCAGGCTGACCTTGTAGAAATGATACAATTCTCTAAAGTAAATAAAGGTTATAAATATATTCTAGTGATAATAGATTGTTTTAGTAAATATGCAATAGCAGTTCCAATAAAGTCTAAAAGTGCTTATGAAATAGAAAAAGCGTTGAAACCTATTTTAGATAAACACCCAATGCGTCATTTTCAAACAGATAATGGTACAGAATTTTACAATTCTAGAGTAAAATTATTACTAGATAAATATAATATAAATCATTATTCAACTTTTTCTGATAAAAAAGCTTCCATTGTAGAAAGACTTAATAGAACTTTAAAGGGTAAAATGTGGCAAGCATTTAGTGAACAAGGCAGTTACAAGTGGTTAGACTTACTTCAAAATATTGTTAATAAATATAATAATACACCTCATAGAACGATAGGTATGAGACCAATTGAAGTTAATAAAAATAACGAATTTTAAATTTTAAAAAGACTAGGTAAAAACAGAAGACTAAAAGTTGCAAAACGTGATAAGTTCATTAAAGGAGATAAAGTTCGAATAAGTAGATATAAGAAACAGTTTACTAAAGGTTATTTGCCTAATTGGAGTAATGAAGTGTATATGATTTGGAAAGTACATCGTACAATTCCAACAACGTATTTTTTGAAAGATGAATTAGGTAACATTATAAAAGGTGGGTTCTACGAAGAGGAGCTCAGTAAAACAAAGTACAGCGATATATATCTAATAGAGAAGGTGATTCGAAAAAAAGGAAATAAATTGTTAGTGCGTTGGCTTGGTTTCGATAAATCCAGTGACACGTGGATTAACAAAAAAGATTTAAAATGAAAACAACAAAACAAAAGGACTCATTATCAATTATAAATTTTGATTTGTATTTAAATAATCATATAAACTGTAGAAAAAAACACGGTCCCCTTTTACCCAATTCAATCAGATGCATTATTTGCGGACCATCTAATTGCGGAAAGACCAATTTAATGTTTAATTTAATTTTTCATCCAAAAGCTTTGTTTTTCGAAAATATTTACATTTTTTCCAAGTCGATAAATCAACCTAAGTATAAATTTCTTACTCGTATATTCTCAAAAATACCTGAAATAGGATATTTTATATTTACTGAAAATGATGATGTGTTTCATCCAAACGAAGTGAAACCTAATTCTATTATTATATTTGATGATGTAGCTTGTGAACGTCAGAATAATATTAGAAATTATTTTGTTATGGGCCGTCATAACGATATTGATTCATTCTATCTTTGTCAAACTTACAGTCACATTCCAAAACAATTGATACGTGACAATGCAAATTTTTTAGTTTTATTTAAACAAGATGACACAAACTTGCGTCATGTATATAACGATCACGTGAATACAGACATGAAATATGATAAGTTTAAAGAAGTATGTTCGATTGCATGGTCAAAAAGTAAAAACAGTTGTTTTATAATAGACAAAGACCGACCTATAAATAAAGGAAGGTACAGAATTGGATTTGATGAATTCATATTGATATAATCAGTTAGTGTTGCGATGGATGAGAGTGTAGATGTCAAAGATCATTACAAAGCATCAAACATACAAATGTTATCAGAGCAAACAATGGCTGTGAAGAAAGTTCCGAATCCGCTTTATTGTTGTGAACTTAAGTGTTTTATTAGAAGAAGAGTTGTAGTCGACGGTATTGCGTGTAGGGTGTGTAATTACTCATATTTTTGTCATTGCAAATGTATAACCGCTCAAAAGCATATCTGGAAGATTGTACTATATAAAACTCAATTCGAAGGATTTGCCTGTTGCAAAGACATATGCGCTCGTTTCACGTGGAATGAATTGTTTAATTGTAAGAGGTGTAGTTGGCATAAGGATATATGCAACTGCGTTTTGGAAAAATGTAAATATAACAAGACTAGCTGGTTGTATGAAAACGTAAAAAGCATAGCAACGGAAGTTGTGAATAAAGTTCAGAACCCAGATTATTGTTGTGATCTTCAATGTTTTGCCACAGAAGGAACTGAAGTCGACGGAATTGCGTGTAGAGTGTGTAATTATTTCTCTTTTTGTCATTGTAACTGTAAAACCGCTCAAAAAGAAATCCGAACGATAATTTTATATAAAACTAAATTTGAAGGATTCACCTGTTGCGAAGACATATGCACTCGGTTCACATGGAAACAGTTATTCAGTTGTAAGAAATGTACTTATAATCATCGTTATAATACACTATGCCGATGCGTTTTGGAAAAATGTAAAACAAACCGAACTGATTGGTAACTGATTGTGTATAACGAAATTGTCAATTAAATAAACAAAAAAATGTATATTATAAAAAATATACGGAAGCGTAAAGTTATTTGAATTACCTTGAACATTCTAAGGATAAATCTGTAATAGCGATCGGAGAATGGTGTAAAGATTTGTACGATTAGTTTAAAATGAAAGTGTTGGAAAGTAAATCGACAGTATACATCGAGGTGGTGGGTTAATAAGTTATATTTAAATTCTACCTGGAAAAAATTGTAAATCGTACTACAGAGTTACTATCAAAGAGTTAAGTTACTAAATTCTAAGGACAACCCTTTAATAACGAGTAATATTTTGTATGAAAATAAAAACCAAATAGTTTTAAAATGAAAGCTGTGCGAAGCAAATCGCACAGTATACATCGAGGCGGTGGGCTGATAAGTACTATTTCAACTCTACCTGGAAAAATTTTAAATCGTGCTATAGACTTATTACCAGTCGAATTACACATACCAGGATATCAATATTGTGGACCAGGTACACGGTTACAACAAAGATTAAATAGAAACGATCCAGGTATTAATAAATTAGATCAAGCTTGTAAGGATCACGATATAGCATATTCAAAATATACAGATTCAAATCATAGAGCTATTGCTGACAATCAATTGGCTAATAAAGCTTGGCAACGAGTCACATCATCAGACGCTAGTTTTGGAGAAAAAGCCGCTGCGTACGCGGTGACTAATATTATGAAAATGAAAAATAAATTAGGAGGCGGTAAAACTAGTAACAAGAAGAAAGGAAACGATAAAACTAAGAATGAAGGAGGAAAAAAGAAGAGAGCTTGTAAAACCAGCAAAGCACTTCTGAATGCATTTCGTCTTTTGAAAGAGAAATGCATTGATAAGAAAAGTGATAAAGTTAAAAAGAAAAACAGTACAATTAAAAAGAAAAGTGGTACAGGTTACTATTTAAAACCATACAAAGGCGGAGGAAGTAAAAAAAAAAAATATTATTAAAATTACCTAATCGAGCGTTATCAAATACTGATTTAGAAAAATATGTTTTTGAATTGAAAATACCTAATTTCAGAGGTATATTTATGCGTGATAACCTTCCTTATAAAATTTTACAAAATGAAAACGGTATTGTAAATTTAGATAGTGTTCAAGGAAAAGGAACTCATTGGGTATGCTATCGTAAAATAAATGAGAAAATATCTTATTTTGATAGTTTCGGTAATTTAAAACCTCCACCGGAACTAATAGATTATTTCAAATCGTCTTCGAATAATGTAAACATTTATTATAACTACACCACTAAACAGAAAACGAATACAATTAATTGCGGTCATTTGTGTTTAGCGTTTCTAACAGGAAACATCTGATGATATCATGTTATGCTTAAACGGGAGAGGCTCGCAATTATCTTGTGATATTTTTCCGCCAATAGATTTATCTACTCATAAATATGAAATTGGTTTAATCGATCTCATGACGTATAATACAATTCCAAATATTGAAAAAAATGTTAATGATACATTTCACTATGGAGAATTTTTTATTAAAATCCCTGAAGGATCTTACGAATTAGAAAATATGATTTCTTTCTTAAAAGAGACTATAAAACATGAAAAACATGTTGTATTGGATATACGAGGAAATAATAATACTTTGAAAACTAGAATCTTCTGTTCAAAACTTATAAGATTCGACAAGCCTGGTAGCATTGGTCCATTATTAGGATTTGAAAAGAAGAAATTGGAACCTAATATATGGCATACTTCTTCAAATACTGTCAACATTAACAAAGTAGATACAATACGTGTTGCTTGCAACATTGTGCGTGGCTCATATAAAAATGGTGTTGAAGGTCATATTCTTCATGAATTTTATCCCTTAGTCGAGCCAGGTTATAAAATTGTTGAAAAACCGACCACCGTAATATACTTACCTTTAAATATAAAGGGACTTCTTCACAACGTATCAGTACGGCTAGAGGATCAGGAGGGGCAACTTATAAATTTCAGAGACGAATCTGTTACACTGAGACTTCATTTAAGACGTGAATCTACTTAAGTATGGTATTAGTTTTCAATAATAACAGAAGTAATAATTTACTACCAACCACCAGTTCTAAAAATCGCACTTTTATAAAGTTGACCAGGAGCAACCAAGAGTTTCTAGAATCTTTAGGCTTTATGGTCAATCGAAAATATGTTACAAGTAGATGAAAAAATTATTTTCGATGAAACTATTATCGATTTGGAATACCATACTCATCTGCCATATGCGCAAACAACATATGGGTTAAACGATGAAATACGTATACCTGTTCACCAGCAGAATGTATACACATTGCCTAGCAAAAGTTACATATACATAGAGGGAACGTTTAAAGGAATAAAACCTGATGGTGTTAATGAGGATGATAAAATGGAACTTGTCAGCAATGCGATGGCTTTTCTTTTCGACGAAATACGTTATGAAATCTGTGGTACAGAAATTGATCGCATAAAAAATGTAGGAATAACATCTACAATTAAAAATTTACTAACAAGTCGCGAAGACGAAAAGAATATATTACTAAACGCAGGTTGGAGGTTGGATACATTGCCATTGAAAATTAAAAAAACATTTTCATTTTGTATCCCATTAAAATTACTACTTGGATTCGCCGAAGATTATAAACATATAATTATGAATGTGAAACAGGAGTTAATACTGTTAAGAAGTTCGTCGAATGTAAATGCGATTGTAACAACGGAAACAAGTTCTAAGGTTGATCTAGTTATAAATAAAATCTTTTGGAAAATACCTTACATTAGAGTTTCAGATGAGTATAACCTATCACTGTTACGATTAACAGATAAAGATCAACCTATATCTGTTCCATTTCGTCGTATGCAACTTCAAGAATATCCTGCGTTACCGGAAACTAAAAATATAACTTGGACAGTGAAAACAGCATCGAATACAGAGAAACCACGTTACGTAATAATTGCGTTTCAAACAAATAGGAAAAATAGCAATAAAAATGCTAGTCATTTTGATTTTTGTAATATTCAAAACGTTAAATTATATCTGAATTCACAATACTATCCCTACGATAATTTTAATGGGAACAAAGCAATTATTTACGATATGTTTGTGAAATTTCAATCGTCCTATTACAGCGATAGCGACAACAAACCTTCTGTCGACAAGGATACATTTCTCGCCAAAACCCCGCTATTTGTTATAGACTGTTCAAGGCAAAATGAAACATTGAAAACAGGAGCTTTGGATGTACGCGTGGAGATCGAAGCAAGTGAAAATATTGGTGCACAAACAGCAGCTTACTGCCTTATAATTCAAGATGGACTTGTAGAATATACACCTTTGTCTGGTATTGTAAGAAAAATATTTTAGTATTAATAAAAAAGCAATTTTTTGAACAAATGTGTTTTTATTTAAATCCTAATAAATTATTTGATAAGTCTGTAAAGAAATTAACGATATTTTTCAAAGGACTTCTCCAAATCACGAGGTAAGACAAAATTACTTAATGAATTTAAACTTGTAAATCACTTTATAATATCAATAACAGTTTAAAGTTTTTTTCAGAAAAATAAATACTATCTTTTGTTATTTATAACTGGTAGAAAATGGTTATGTTTTTTAAAAATATTAACGATCTAGTTGAGTATCATATTAATCTTCAACCATTCAGATAAAGATATTTGAGTAAATAAAGGAAACAGAATTCTGACAGAAAATACTTATATTCCTGAAAAATATTTACGTTTTAGTTGGGTATCATATTAATTTTCAACCATTCATATAAAGATATTTGAGAACAGAATTGTAATTTGTGAAAAAAATATCATCTGTCAAGAGTTAATTAAATTGTAATTTGTGAAAAAAATATCATCTGTCAAGAGTTAATTAGTTGTTTTATTTTTTTTAGATATGGAGTCCATCAACCAAGAATATCGTAGGAATGTCATCGGAAATAGATTAACCATTAGTTGGCTTTTAGAAACAATAATCATTATAGGAATAGATAGTTTTGTTACTTGGGAGTCGACAATTACTCCTATCAAACAATATTTAGAAAAAGAAGAAGACAAAGAGATTTCTAATATATTTAATGTGTATTGCACTTTATTTAATTTTATTAAAGAAAAATTAATTGATGAAGAACCTTCGCAAATAAAATTAGAAAAAAATAAAATGTATAAATTTCAATTCAACGATTTACTAGCATTACTGCAGACTTATTTAGATTCATCAGATATTAAAACAATAACATATACTGTAGGCGCATGTAATTCATTTATAAAATTACTCACTGATCTGCTAAAACAATAAACGTAAAAGAAAAGAATCATTTGATGATTCATCTTGTGCTTCTGATTTGGAAGATGGTTTGGAATTAAATTTCAATAACCTTTGTGAAAATAAATCATCTAAATCTGAAAGCACACATTTGTTAATAGAAATAGAACTTTCTGTGTTAGATAATTTAAAAAAATTATCGAAAAAGCAGGTCTGGTCAAAAGTAAGTCTCATTTAATATAAATATAATTCACTGAGAATTACTTATTTTATAACTTGTTATTTTATTTTGAACTTTATTATTGTATAGTTATGTTCTAAATGTATATATCAGGAATTGAAATAAATATTAAAAATTATTTTATTGTTTCAATCATTTAACCTTTTACCATCCAATAATATCTTTAAGTTAGTTGAGTCAAGTGTGTGAACAGATGGAAAATATAAGAATTATTGCATAAAGATGAGTATATTTCTCACTATGCGTCAATAATATCTATGTACTGTTCACTTTCCTCTTGCGTGTTGTTTTTTCCAATCTATACTTAGACAAAGTCACTGAACATGAACGTTGTGACCATAATATTTTATTGTTGTTAAAGTTATTTAAATCTTTTGAATTTAATAAAAATTGTCTATTAATCCACTCGTAGTTCGCTAACTGAAATGCTCCAACGTTTGTACACTCTAAACCCATAACAAAACTAAACATAGCATGTGTTTTGAATTATTATCGTAAACTCGGTTTAACCTTCACAAAGGCAAAAGTCATTTCAATAAGCAGCAAAGTGCATCTTTTTATCAATCACTCTCAACTATTTGTATTAATATTAATCGTTAAATTCCAAGAATTAACTCACTGCTAACGTCAATCAAATGATCCGTATATTTTTATCAAACATGCATTAATCACCCGTAAATGAAAACGTTAATATATTATTAAAGTCTTCAGTGTTCTAAGAGACGTTGTAAAGATTATGGCTGATAAGCGTCGTAGAGTTCATTTTCGAGACGATTTAAATACTGTTCATTACGTCAGTACTGATTCCGAATATAAGGAGGCGAGAAGCGGTATGTGTTGGTTAATATTAGCAGCGGATCGTGCAAGAGAAAAACGTTTATCTAGTGATTTTAGTAAGCAAGTAGAAATAAACAACAAAAAGGACGTTTTAACACTGCAAGCACCACCCCAAAAATAGATGGCGTGTTCTGGTAGAGATGTTACTGGCTGTTGGAGTGATACTGTTTCTAATTGTACAAAAAAGGATTTAGTAAAGTCTGGTTTTTACCATACAAAACCATTTAAAAATATTGTATGCTGTGGTTGCGGTTGGGAGTCTGGAACAACGAAATTAACAATTAAACACATCAATTTTCTGCATAAAATTTCAAACCCAAATTGTGAACAAAGCAAGAATATTCCTGCAAATTTAATCGAGTATGGAGAGTGTAAAAAAATCGTTGTTGACACTGAAAATCTTATGAGAGAAACGTTTCTTTCTTGGCCTAAACAATATCCTAATATTGATGAAATGGTTAACGCCGGTTTTTATTATACTGGAGAGGGAGATGCTGCCAGATGTATTGAATGCGGAGTTACAGTTGATCGGTGGGAGGAAGATGATTCTCCAAAATGGGAGCACAGAAGATGGGCATCACATTGTAAGATAGTCGAAAATTATTAATGTAAAAATGAATGTAAAAACATTGTAAATCATATACATTATAATAATTTTTTTGTGAAAATAAAAATAACTTTCAAGACATACTGTATTTACTTACCAAAATATACCATTTTATACGTTAACGTTTAGTGTGTTAGAGAACTCTTTAGTTCAAGTTTAATCAAAATCGAATCAATTGTTATTGATATATTTTGCCTCTCCTTGGAAGAAATTTTGTGATCATAACACTTATCATTTGTGAATTTTAAAAACATATAAGTAATTATGAAACAGATACGTTAAGACACACTAGATTGCATTGCTATCGTTTTATGTTGAACGAGTTGTTTTGTATACATTATAACACTTTATATGAAAATGATTACATTTTTTAAACATACTGTGTCAATTTTAAATATTGTAGACACCACCATTACCATGTGTTTACGTTACTTAGAAGCACTAGATTGCGTTGCTATCGTTTTATATTGAACGAGAAACTTTTGAAACTTACTGTGTCAATTTTAAATATTAAAGACGTCTCCATTAACATGTGTTTACGTTACTTTTAGACACACTAGATTGCGTTGCTCTTGTTTTAAATTGAGCGAGTGGTTTTATATAAAAAATATACATTATAACACTTTTGTAAATGTAATTAAACTTTTGAATCATACTGTTTAAGACAATGTTAATATTATATCGTAGACACCGCCATTAGCATGTGTTTATGATAAGTTTAGACGCGCTAGATTGCGTTGCTCTCGTTTTATATTGAACGAGTTGTTTTATATAAAATTAATTTTATATTAAAATACATAATAACACTTTATATGAAAATGTAATTAACCTTTTGAAACATACTGTGTCAATTTTAAATATTTTTGACATCGTCAGTAACATGTGTTGACGTTACTAGATTGCGTTACTCTCGTTTTATATTGAACGAGTTGTTTTATATAAAATTAATTTTATATAAAAACATATACATTATAACCCTTTATATGAAAATGAATTAAACTTTTGAAACATACTGTATCAATTTCTTCTATTAACGTCAATCAAATGATTCATACGTTTTTACTAATGACATGTATATTTTTACCAACTATGTGTTAACATAAACCTTGGGTAAGCAACTAAGCGTTAATTTTTTTTTTTAATCACCCGTAACATTTTCTTAACGAACCAGAACTATTGACATCAACATATACGATTCTTAGAAATCGATAAATTAAAAGAATCTGTTTGCTATTAACGTCAATCAAGTGATCCATAACTTTTTATTAAAGACCCGTTTATTTTCATCAGCCATGCGTATCTTTTTATCAATCACCCTTAACATATTCTTAACGAACCAGAACCATTTACGTCAACATATACGATTCTTAGAAATCATAAATTCCAAGAATCTGTTCGATACTAACGTCAACCAAGTGATCCATAACTTTTTATTAACGGTCCGTATATTTTCCTAACGATCCGTAACTATTTACGACGGTATAATCATAAACACAATGCGATCACGCGATCGACATGAGGTGATCACGTGTACATTATATTAGAACGTCATATAAAAAATATCCGCACTTAATATATGAAAACATAATTAAACATTCGAAACAAACTCTACTTAACATTTTGAAATTTTGAACGCTGTCATTAACATCTGTTTACAATATAACGCTATTCTGTACTCTTACTTAACGCCGTCATTAACAGTACTAGGAAACTATTTAGTTCAAGTTCGATCAAAATCAACTGTTCTTGAGTTATCGATTTTTTTAAATATTTTGCTCCTTATATTTTTTTGGTTATGCAACCCATATAACACGAATGTTTAGAGCTTGTGTTAGGAA
>JAGFPH010021717.1:0-13132 GCA_018207615.1 Philaenus spumarius | reverse complement strand
CTGAAATTTGGAACTTATTAACTTTAAGAAAATATTTAAGACGTAACCTAATCAAAACTAATCCGATCTATGCATTCGCAATTAAAGACGCTGCAAATATCAAGCTAAGACTGTGATTTACCAGTCAGTAGATTAGCGATTGAAAAAAAAGAGGCTCTTCACTCTGAATTTTGTATTTATTTAGCACACATACCACGACGAAGACAATTGATGGGCAACCAGTGAACAATAAATACCAAAGTAATTGAATATAAATGTTATAATTCACTTTAATAATAATAGATGAAAGAAAATGAGAGAATACTATGACAATTAATTTTAAATCATAGTGATGCAACAAACAAATTCCCTGTAGCGAAGCACGGGTATTCAGCTAGTTAATATAATATAATAAAACTGGTTGTGGCCTCATTATTCATATTGTTCTTGCCCAGCTGCAGGTATGAAACTAGATGTGGACATCGGTTATCAGTAAACGTTTACTTTAGTTTGACGATTATATATATAGGACTAGTTGGCCCGATCCGGCTTTGCACAGATAGACAAATCAAAGTTAAATGTATATTAACAAAAAATACATATCAATAAATATATTATATACTATGTTATTCTTATGGGGATTTTTAGTAACTTTGACCTCCCAAACCCGCTTAAAATTTCGAATTTTTTGAAAACATTTTTTGCGAGCACCTAGGGCTCTACAGGAAGCTACATACCAAATTTCATTCCAATCCACTCGGTGGTTTTTTTTAGTAACTTTGACCACCCCAAATCTTAATAAAATTTATATTTTTTTAAACCTTTCTTAGCGAGCAAATATGGCCCTAGAAGAAGCTACATACCACATGTCATTCCAATCCGTTTGGTAGTTTTGGAGGAATCGTGATTTAGTAACTTTGACCTCCCAAATCCCCCCTTAGATTTCGAATTTTTAGAAACCCATTCTTAGGCAGCACCTACAGCCCTAGAGGAAGCTACATAACAAATTTCTTTCCGATCCGTTCAGTAGTTTTTGAGAAATCGTGATCAGTGAGTCAGTGAATTTGGCTTATATATAGGCCTATATATAGATTGGAAGAAAAGTACTTGTCGTTTAATATATTATCTGGATTGTTTTTATACTCTTTATAGATCTGAAATTCGTCTAATATATCCATTGCAGTACCTCTTTTGGCTTTGTGCAATATTTGCAAATTAGTGTTTATATGTCTGTGTATGTATGGTTCTCTTTAATCAACAATACAATGGTTCTCGCTAGATCTACAATGTGGACTAAAGACAACTAATTCGAGGTAATTTATTACGATATAATAAACAGTCCAAGGCAACACATTATATTCTATAAAAATTTAAATATAACAGTTGAAACCACAAAAGTGGTTAGAACCGTTGCTTTCGACTTTCGGTGTATACACTGTTTTAAAGGAAAATCAATTACGAAACTTTTCGCACACATTAACTTTATTTTTAAATTTTTGTAACTAAAAAACGGTATTAAAAATATACATACAAATATGAACTTTATTTTCTGATACAGAAAAGAGGTATATTTATCACTTCAAAACTTAATTTGAACGCAAATTAAAGAATAACTAAAATAACCCTGCACAAAGTTCGTGGAATTTACTTAGCTACTTTCATTACTGGCACACATCGCACAACACAATGAGCTGGCCATGGTTCTTCCAAACGTGTCTTTTTTAAACACACTGCAATTAAAACATAACTGTTAAAAGTCTTCCATCATTTCCTCTTGAACAAAATTCACATAAAACAGCTATTTAAAACAATAAAACCAACAACAATAAAAAATCTAAAGCAACTACTAGGCCTATTTCGGGCTCTATTTTGACCCCAATGATTCATATAAAGTTAACGGTTAGAAAAATCAGATTTTGTAGCACTAGGGCTAGTTGGTGATTTATAGAAGAACCATTAGCAGCAGGTAGGCCTTGTGAGTGGGTCTGCGCATGTGGGAGCAAGGGTCGATGTTATGGTTTATAGCGCACGTCTGTTTGGACAAACTATAAAAATCTCAAACAAAATTTGCTTCCGATAAAAAACCATGCTTTCAGCTGTTGGGTTTTTAGCTAACGAACAACTTATAAAGCCAAAGTGTGTACCAAATTTGAAAGAAATTGAACGTAAAGTGCGGCCGTCAGAGTACGAGCACATATCTATATATATAAAAGCCAAAACCCACTGACTCACTGACTCACTCATCACGATTTCTCAAAAACTACCGAACGGATTGGAATTAAATTTGGTTTGTAGCTTCCTCTAGGGCCATAGGTGCTCACTGAGAAAGGGTTTGAAAAAATTCGAAATTTTAGGGGGGGTTTGGGGGGATCAAAGTTGTTAAAAAACGATTTCTTCAAAACTACCTAATGGATTGTAATGAAATTTGGTATGTAGCATCCTCTAGGGCCATAGGTGCTTACTAAGAAAGGGTTTGAAAAAATTCGAAATTTTAGGGTGGTTTGGGGATCAAAGTTATTAAATCACGATTTCAGATCTTTTATTATTATGACAATAGTCCTTTTATTATTTAAGATCTATATATACAAAAGCCAAATACCCCTCACTGACTGAACACTTAAAAAGAATACAATTACGTTAAAAAGACTGAAAATACCAACCACCACGGGGTCAGCTAGTTATGTATTAAAGTTACGGCAATAGCTTATGGAAATTCGATAGTGACATTGTATGGACTGAAGTTAATAACTTCTAGGAAGAATAGACTTACGTAGATCTAATTCCTCAATAAGCTCTCTGGAAAGGCTAGCACTTATCCATCATTATACGCAATAAGTGAAGCAGGACCTGTCATAGTTATAATAATTGCCCTGAGATGCATTTCTCTGAAATCGCTAGTAAATTTATACTCCCAGCGCTGTATACTTGAAATATTACTACGAACATTACGTTGGACCGTTACGTGGCAGCCGCGAGTGAAATATTGTTAATTAGTTTAGAAACGATGAAATCAAATACAAAAGAAAACTTCTAGTTACTAAGTTAAATACAAATATTTCTTGCTAATAGGGGAGAAGTTTTAAGCTCATTATCTTGAATATGTTTTATTTCTTGATTTCTTAATTACACCGTTTAGAGAATAGTGAATTGTTCTTTTACAATAACGAGTTCAAAATTTGAAGAAATTTGTTTAGAAATAATTATTGATGGACTTTTTTCTATCAAATTGGTAAGACAGTAGTCTTGGGGTTAAGACAGCATCTGTTTTAAAACAATGGCTGCTTGTCTGAAACTGAAAAATGACTTTATTGAACATTTATTGACTAAATTTAAAATAAATTTTGTGTGAGAACGAGATTGTGAATCTATGAAATACGCTTGGATTGGTTACGAAAGTGTGTGGTGTTTAAGAATTGAGCTTGGGTTTTTGGATACTTATGGGGGTTCGTAAACCAGACATAAGGGACGTTTTCTTCTGACCTGCAGAGGTGCAGGATCAGTGATGATTTGTTGGATGTGTGTGTATCGAGACCCTGGGGCTCTGTGTTTGACACTATTTGTTAATTTTAGGATGAAGTCCTCGAGTGTGGGGATTTTGTGCCCTTGAGAGATGGTGACGTTCGATACGAACCATGGGGAGTTGGTGATCCAACGGAGAGTTTTGTTCTGGAAGGAATCCAACTTTTTCTTCCAAGAAACCGTTGAAATAAATACTGTGTTACAGGGTGTCTTGCAACCATTCTAACAAACTTTACCATGTTAGTCAGCAGGTCTAAACTAGCAAATGACACAATATAACGTGTGTAGGCCTACTATATTTCTTACTTTAGAAGTTGTCTTTCTGCATGTGCATGTTTTTGGAGAAAACAAAAAACACATCACACGAACGGTTTGAAATAAATTCACGAAACTTATCGTCCATGTTTATCACATTGGTTTAGACCAATGTGCAAAATGTTATTTTGCTAAAGATATCCGTTTCAAGATGGTGGTGCTTCAAACCTTTCAAAGTTAAATATCTAAGGAAACTAAAACTTTGAAGAAAAATTTTATTTTACATAAAATGTATACAATTTAAAGACAAATCAAGTGGCGCATCATTTTTTATAATTGAGTTAAGGACAGCTGAGAAAATACAATAATTCTGGATGAAAGTAGTTTCCATGTTCACTTTCCGTGAATTTAGTAATCACTCAAAACTACTTTAAGAAAGTATTATTGTACTTTCTGAGTTACCCTAGACTTAATGAAAAAAGTGACACTACAGTATTACTTTTGTCTTTAAATTGTCTACATTTTTAGCAAATTTCCATAGGAATAATGAGTTATTGCAGTGGCCCTCATGGTAAGACCCAAGGTCAAGAGTAGCAAATGAGCACCGATCATGGTCCCCAGAACACGTTTTTGGGTGTCATTAAAATTCATACATATATATGTATACATTTATGTACCGGTATGTGGGTGTGCGCATCTAACGGACGCATTTTACGTCCGATTTAGACCAAATTTGGTACACATGTTGGTTGTCTACGTCGTTCGGACGAGTTCGTTAGCCAGAAAAATCCAACAAACGGAAGCTCGTTTTTTGAGCGTAAGTAACTATTTTTTTATATTTTTCATACGAGAATGATTGTTTTTAGAGTTTTTTCTACAAATATAAATGTAGGATGTTATTCTGCACATTTTTTTGTTTTACGCGACCTTATATCTCGCTTGGTTCCCCCAAAATCGATCAAAACGTAAAATACCATAGAAGTATCCGGTTCAAAGCCATGTGGTGGATTCTAACTTGGGGTTGGCGTGCGTAGCACGCAATGCATTGTGTATTGAAGATAATCCCAATATGCAAAATGGCGTGCGAAGCATGCAATGCTTTGTATATTGAAAAAACTCCCAATATGCGGAATGGCGTGCGAAGCATTTTGCAACTATTCAGCACCGTCTAGAATAGACCTATTTCACATATTGTTGGTTGAAACCCTAAAACATAGGCCTATAAACTTTATTTTTGAAATTTGCTCAACTCACTTCATCGGTTCAGCTGCATGGTCGAATTATGTGTATCTTAAATTTTTTCTAAAAAATCTTCAGTTTTTTTAAAATTTAACTTTGCAAAGTTTAAACCGCCGCCGTCTTGAAACGGATAACTCAAGCAAAACTAAAACTTTGCACATTTTTTTACTAACCAATTTGATATACAAACAGTTTTATTTCGAATTTAGTTATTAAAAAAGCACAAAAGGATTGGTTAAAAATGGAAATTAAGACTGTATACATCAAAAAGGATATATTAAATAAGAAGATACTAAATCTGCACTTGTAACTGGGTCAATACTGTTTAACTGAAACAATAAACGAAATTTTACAAGAAATTATATACAAAGTAATTACAGAAAACAGGACCAAATATGAAAAATTAAAGAAGAAATTAATTAATCTCAACAATGGATATAATAAATCTAACCAAATAAAATGTTTTCAAGAAAGAATAGTTATTCTTGCAGAAATTGATATCAACGATCAAGAATATGAACTATTAAGTAAAGGATTAAAACATAACATTCAAAATAAAAACATCAAAAGAGACATACAACAAAATATAATAGATGTAGAAAATGCAATTTCATTGGTTCGTAAGGAAGATCAAGTTCACGCAAGATACCTAGGGACAGAAATTATAAAAGAAACTATAAAACAAAGAATAAACTATTATTAAACAATTGAATAAGAAAATAAAAAGTAGCAACACATTAGTTACAAAAGCAGATAAAGGAAACGCAATAGTGTTAATAAAAATAGAAGATTACACCAAGAAAACGGAAGAATTTATAAACAAGACAGAATGCAAAAAAGAACTGAAACATACCAAAAAGAAATAAAAAATATTATTAAAAAATCACATAATCTATTGGACGAGAATTAATACAAATACATAAAAAAAAGACTGAAATAGGTCTCGATAATGGAGGAACTCCGAAACGCGTCGACAAATTTCAGTGAAAGTGTTACGTTAGGATTGGCAGAAAATTGTACTAAAACTTTCATATCACAAATATTATGTTTTATGTTTTATAATACTTCTTTGTTTTATTATCTTTAATTTAAACCTTTGTTATCTCAGCAATATATGCTCAAGCCGTGAAGTCTATAAAATGCATCAGCTAGAATCTGTATAAACAACAGTAAATGAAAATCAAACTATTGCTAAAAAATGATTAATGAGTAAACTATAATAAAAGTAAGTAATACACAGGGCGTCTTGCAACCAATCTACCAAACTTCAGCAGGTCAAAACTGGCCAATATACGATACTAGCTGACCCGTACGGCGTTGCCCGTGGTGGTTGGTATTTTCAGTTTTTTTAACGTAATTGTATTCTTTTTAAGTGTTCAGTCAGTGAGTGGTATTTGGCATTTATATAGGGCCTATATATATATAGATCCTAAATAATAAAAGCACTATTGTCATAATAATAAAAGATCTGAAATTATGATTTTAGTAAATTTGATCCCCCCAAACCCCTCCTAAAATTTCCAAAATGTTCATAATCTTTCTTATTGAGCACCTATGGCCCTAGAGGAAGCTACATACCAAATTTCATTCCAATCCGTTCGGTAGTTTTGAAGAAATTGTTTTTTAATAACTTTGATCCCACCAAACGCCCCCCTAAAATTTTGAAATTTTTCAAACCCTTTCATAGTGAGCACCTATAACAATAGAGGAAGCTACATACCAAATTTCATTCCAATCTGTTCGGTAATTTTGGAGAAATCGTGATTTAGTCATTTTTACCCCCAAACCCCCTAAAATTTCCAATTTTTTAAAACCCTTTTTTAGTTAATACTTATGGCCCTAGAGGAAGCTACATACCAAATGTCATTCCAATCCATTCGGTAGCTTAGAAGAAATCGTTTTTTAATAACTTTGATCCCCAAACCCCCCTAAAATTTCTAATTTTTTCAAACCCTTTCTTAGTAAGCACCTATGGCCCTAGAGGAAGCTACGTACCAAATTGCATTCCAATCCGTTCGGTAGCTTTGAAGAAATCGTTTTTTTAACAACTTTGATCCCCAAAACCCCCTAAAATTTCTAATTGTTTTAAACCCTTTCTTAGTAAGCACCTATGGCACTAGATTAAGCTATATACCAAATTGCATTCAAATTCGTTCGGTAGTTTTGAAGAAATCGTTTTTTAATAACTTTGATCAACCCAAACCCCCCCTAAAATTTCGAATTTAGATCGGGCAAATCCTCACACTACTCGGTTCCATATAAACGCTTACGACGGACTTACGCAATGGATTCTGTGAAAGCCTCCCCAGTGTCAACATAACCTAACTTCCTTTACAAAAGACTGTTTATCACAATACTTTGAGAGTATATGTCCCACTTTTGTTTATTCAGGACAACCAAGAAGTATCTCGCCAGCAAACATCGCCACCAACGTCAGCAGAATCGTGTTTTATCAATGGCTTCACTACTTGAAACAGATGTGTGTGAAGATGTTTACACAATTCCTTTATTCAATATCGAGAGAGAAGTAAATACACGTCAGAGTGGACAAATGCGTTGACAACAAAATATAGAAAGGCATCTTTGGAGATTGTATAAGAGACAAATATATATATAGGCCTACAGTGTGTAAATTAAGTATCGAAACAAAAGTATGTATTTCTCAAACTAAAATAAGGTACAAATATTTTGTTTGTGGCATTGACTCTTAATAAACGTTCCTAATTTTCTGACATAAAAAAAATGTTCAACCCCCTAAGGGGGTGGCGGTTAGGGGGTAACTTAATTTTTTTAATGGGAAGTATGGTCATGTGATACCTCATTTTAAAGGTCTATTTAAGACTAGGAAAATGACATAAAGAAAATAAAAATCGGACCACCCAAAACAAAATGGCGGCCCTAAACGTGTTGAAATAAATCGACATAAAGTTGCTAATATCTCGAAAAGGAAGAGTTTTTAGAAAACATTTCAAGAGACAAAAAATGTTTATTCCAAAGTGCTTGACCTAAAATATTGCTTCCAAATCAATTTCGTAAATTTGATTTTTTACAACATTTTTTAAGATGGAGGAGTAAAAATAAAATTTACGAAATCGATTTGGAAGCAATTTCGTATAACAAGCACTTTGAAATAAACATTTTTTGTCTCTTGAAATTTTTTCTAAAAGCTCTTCCTTTTCGAGATATTAGCAACTTTATATCAACTTATTTCAACACGTTTAGGGCCGCCATTTTGTTTTGGGTGGTCCGATTTTTATTTTATTTCATCATTTTATGTCATCTGTATGTGTGTTTGTTTTTGAAAAAAACAAAAATATTATCTCATGAACGGTATATGTTCAATTCATGAAAATCGGCTTGAATATTTATCACGTTGGTTTACACAAATGTGCCAAATTTTATTTTATTGCAGTTATCAATTCCAAAAAGTCGGCAGTTCAAAGTTTTCAAAGTTAAATATTTAAAAAAAAAGTTCAGATTTTAAGAAAACATGTTAAGATACAAAACAAATAGACAATTTAAATACTAATCCGATGATTTCTCGACTTTTATCATTGAATCAGGATTAACTGAGAAAATGCAATAATTCTGGTTGAAAGTGTTAGTTATGTCATGAATTGAAGAAATAATTTATATGGGTGGAGATAAATCTAAATAAACAGAGGTTTATTATTTTAAGAACCTAATAATTGTGTTTATAATTATTAGAACAAAAATAAAAAGTATTTATAAATAAATATCATAAGAGAAAGCTAGCTTTATTATGCCTCAGTTTCAAATGATGTTTTTTAATGATCTGTTTTTTTTTTACAAATTATATGTAAATCATTTATTAAATAGTGAACACATTTTTTATTATAAAGTTATTCATATAAAGCTAGCTTCTTCTTGTAATATTAATTTATTTATAAAAACTAATATTTTGTATTTAAATTTAAGTTATAACGCTTCGTTTATTTAGACTAATACACCACTATATGGATTTCTTAACAATCACGGAAAATCACTTTCAGCCAGAATTATTGCATCTTCTCAGGTATCACTCAATGATAAAAATGATCATCATTGGATTTGTTTTCAAATTGTCTACATTTATTATATCTTAAAATCTGTAAAAAATAAAAGCCAAATCCACTGACTCACTGATCACGATTTCTCAAAAACTACTGAAAGAATTGGAACGAATTTTGGTATGTAGCTTCCGTAGGGCCATAGGTGCTCGCGAAGAAATTTTCAAAAATTCGAAAATTTAGGAGGGGTATGGGGTGGTCAAAGTTACTAAATCACGATTTCTCTAAAACAATTGAACGGATTGGAATTAAATTTGGTATGTAGCTTCCTCTAGGGCCGTAGGTGCAGATAAGAAAGGGTTTAAAACAATTCAAATTTTAGGGGAGGTTTGGGGGTTCACAGTTAATAAAAATCCCCATAAGAAATAGTTAGTGTAATATATCTATTGATATAATATATTTTTTATTAATATACATTTAACTTTGATTTGTTTATCCTTGCAAAGCCGGATCGGGCCAGCTAGTATATATATATAAGCCAAATCTACTGACTCACTGATCACGATTTCTCAAAAACTACTGAACGGATCAGAACGAAATTTGGTATGTAGCTTCCTCTAGGGCCATAGATGCTCACTAACAAAGTTTTTAAACAAATTCCAAACATTTAGGGGGGGGGGTCAAGTTACTAAATCATGATTTCTCTAAAACTACGGAACGGGTTAAAATGAAATTTTTTATGTAGTTTCCTTTAGGGCCATTGATGCTCACTAAAACGTTCTTAAACAAATTCCAAATCTTAGGGGAGGGGGGGTCAAAGTTACTAAATCACGTTTTCTCCAAAACCACCGAACAGATTGGAATGAAATGTGGTATGTAGCTTCCACTGGGGACATAGGTGCTCTCTAAGAAAGGGTTTAACAATCTGAATTTTAGGGGGGTTTGGGGGATCAAAATTACTTAAAAAAACCACCGAACAGATTGGAATGAAATTTAGTATGTAGCTTCCTCTAGGGCCCTAGGTGCTCTTTAAGAAAGGGTTTAAAAAAAATCGGAGTTTTAGGGGGTCTGGGGGATCAAAATTACTTAAAAGAACAACCGAACGGATTGGAATGAAATTTAGTATGTAGCTTCCTCTAGGTCCCTAGGTGGTCGCTAAGAAAGGGTTTTAAAAAATGCAAAATTTTAGCTGAGGTTTGGGAGGGTCAAAGTTACTAAAAATCCCCATAAGAAATACATAGTGTAATTTATATTTATTGATATAATATATTTTTTGTTAATATAGTATACATTTAACTTTGATTTGTCTATCCGTGATCGGCACAGCTAGTTTATGTATAATATAAACTGGGCAGTACTCTAACGGCTACTTTTTAGATTGATTTAGTAAAAATTCGGTACAAATATTGGGTGCCTAAGTTGCTCGGACGAGTTAGTTATCCAAAAAAATCCAACAACCAGTAGACATTTTTTTTAAATGAAGTAATTTGTTTGCAAATTTTGTACTAAAATAAAACTTTTTTTAGTTTTATCTGAAAATATAAATATAGGCAATTATTCTACAAATTTAGTTTTTTACACAACCTTACAGCTCGTTTGGTTCATTAGAAATCTATCAAAAAGTAAAATAAAATTTTTTGGTTCGAAACATCTTTGCGGATTTTATCGTTGGCCAGCTTCTGTTATGAGATCGACTACCGGGATGCAAACCACTGCGAGTGAATCCTTTCTTTGTGCGCCTTTTGCCCCTATGTCAAACACGTGTACCAAATTTCACTTTACTAGGAGGCAAGGTTTTTGAGATATATAAGAAACATTATTTATTGTTTTAGGGGTTGTTTCAACCCTTACAGTCCAAATATTTAAAACAATTTTTTTATGGGCCCCTCTTGCCCTTATGGCAAATACAAGTTCCAAATTTCACTTTCCTACGAGGCAAGCTTTTTAGATATATAAGAAACATTAGTTATTGTGTTAGGGGTTGTTTCAACCCTTACAGGCCAAATATTTAAAAATCCTTTCTTAGTGCGCCTCTAGTGCTTATGAGCAATATGTGTACTAAATTTCGAGTTCCTAGGTTTTATGGTTTTTGAAAAACTGTGATCAGTCAATCAATCAATGAGAGGAATTTTGTTTTTATAAGTATAAATATGATACTTAAGCTGTTTAAAAAATGTGTGGCTAGTTTTAATATGAAAACGTTTAAGGTTAATACTAAGGTGAAACAGTCTCTTCAATACTACTAATCTTTCGAATGTTTAAGACAATCTTTTATAATTTGCAGGAAATTGTTCATGAACATCTAAATAACAAGTCGTAGATGGCAAAAATGGTAAATTATCAAAACACGTTTGCTTATAAACAAGGCGAAAACACGATTTTCAATTGAGTCACTTGAAAACACTAAAACATTATTTTATCTACCGAGTATGCATTACATATTTCTGCAGATTTAAATGTCGTGTGTACTTGGCGGGAATCAAAACCAAGAATGTAATTAGTAAACGTTAATTACCTTATGGCGATTCTGTCGAACAATCCTTGATTTGATGTAGTTATTGTGTTTTCTTTACATGACGAGTTTCGACTCTTTATTCAGTCATTTTCAAATATACACACAATACACTTAACAAATCTCCATAAGGTAATTAAAGTTAATAAATATTTAACAATCCAGTAAGGCTATAAGCATTAAAAAATGTAATTAGTAAAAACAAAACTGTATACAAGTGAAGTTCTAGTGGCGCTCGAGCGCTTTACCAACATAATATTACAGGCCTACCTTCTCAAGACCGACTCCCCTCACTGAATTCGATGTATTTACTCGAGTATTGTACACCCCATGAAATGCTGACTTCTAACAACAAGCTTTAACAACTTGAATAATTCTATTATGTCATAGAGCTTGTACAGTTTAAATCCAACAATACAAGAAATTAGTTTACTAGGTAACCTCAGTAATTGGATCCTAAGTGGCTGTCACAGCACATGTAGTGGAGAGGTAGTGAGCTTTACAGTAAACTCTGAAATCAAAGTGCCGGAACAAAACTTCTTCTTTACTCTTTGTCTTTAGGGTTGTGATTAACTTTAATAGGCGACGCAGATTTTTTCATAAAATGGGATATTTTATTTCAAGTCTTAGCTTTGAGTGTACAAAATAACTATTTAAAAAAATATATTTGTATTTTATGTAATAAAATAATAAAATTAAGACTTCCGGTCGCTTTGGTTCATTAAAATTGTAATTTAAAAAATTGGACCAATTAAACCAGACAGTTAAAAATAAAAATAAGTTAAAAATATATCGGAGGACCATATAAGTATTTTTAGTTTAGGAGAAAATGAAATATACTTTATTAATTAAACTCATGTATCTATAGTAGAAGAAGTACTATTATTAGTAAATTTCCATATTAAAAATGAGGTATTGCAGTAACTCTTATGGTGAGACCTAACGTCGGGATTGGTAATGAGCACCGAACATTGTCCCTAGAACACGTTTTGGGGTGTTCTTAAAAATGATAGATAAATAAGGGCGGAACAAAGTTAGTGTTAAAAACTTCGGGCAATGGTTCTATGGTCAAAATAAATAGAAAGTGACTAACAATATTTATTCAAAAAACGCTTTATTTTCCAAATATCCGCCATTTTGTTTCTTTTACTAAATATTTAATATCTAGAGAACGGTTTAACCGATTGAGTTCAAACTAAGCATGAATTTTAACCTAGCAATGATCTATCTTAAGAAAAATAGACGATTAAATCCAATCATGCGCTTTAAAATGGCTGCTGTTTAAAAATGCCAGACCTAAATTAGTTAAAAACCGTACGTTTTAACAAAAAATGTCAAGGTACCTTTTTTGTAGCCCTTTTAATTCCATATCGGAAGATTTAACTTTCAAAACAAGTTGATGAAGAATAATAGTGAAGTTATAGATAATGACATCAAATGTACATACAATATTGTAGTACAGTATTTACTGTGTTGGTATAGGATGCCGGGTTGAATAAACCAATTATTACACATAACTTTAACTTTATCCTTCATTCGATTGTTTTAACAGTTACACCGACCGATAGAAAATCAAAAGGGCAACAAAAAAAGTATCTTGGCATTTTTTTTTTTTTTT